>JAODOY010025553.1:0-23576 GCA_025399855.1 Forbesichthys papilliferus | reverse complement strand
GACTACCGGCAGGCCACCCGTGCCATCATTTCTCACCTCCCCCACACAATCCATTGGCAAGCCGGCGCCCCCAGATCACCACTGGGCCCCCGGGGCGGGCACTCGACCCCCTCACAAGAGAGCAGGCCCGAAGGGCGGGAACCCCGACCCGGGACAGAGCGGCCCCACGGCCCCCTAGGGCTTAGTATCTTTTGTTTTAAACTTAGTGAAAATTAAAATAATTGTTATATATATAATTATAAACAAAAACTGCAAAAAATAAAAATTTAAAGCAGCGTGTTACTCTCCACAAGGGGTCCTGACCTTAATCTGTGTGTATGTGTGTGTGTGTGTGTGTGTGTGTGTGTGTGTGTGTGTGTCGTGCGGGCCTGCATATGTGTGTGCGTGTATGTGTGAGTTGGGTCAAGGTGTGGGGGAAGACTCTGGACAGACCTGGTAAGCCCAAACGGGTAGTGCGGGTGAACTTGGAACGTCTGAAGGAGGCCCCTGTCCAAGAGATCTTCAACTCACACCTCCGGTGGAGCTTCTCTTGTATCCCTGTAGAGGTTGGGGACATAGAATGTGAGTGGGAAATATTCAAAGCTTCCATTGCTGAAGCTGAGGTGAAGAGCTGTGGTCTCAAGGTCTTAGTAGTTCTGTGCCTCAAGGGGCGGTAACCCTCGAACACCGTGGTGGACACCAGTGGTCAGGGAAGCCGTCTGACTGAAGAAAGAGGCCTTTCGGGATATGTTGTCCTGGAAGAGGTTTGGGGTCCCCTGCTGGAGCTGCTGCCCCGGCGACCTGACTCTGGATAAGCGGATGAAGATGGATGGATGGATGAATGGTGTATGTGTGTGTTTGCATGGAGGCAATACGCTCAAATACATTCAAATGTTTTCAGAGTCAAATGATAGTATTTTGTGTGCGTTGGGTTAATTCCTTTTGCTTCCTTGCTTGCTGCAGAATATCTCTCCTCCATTTATCCTGAATTATTTAAACATGTTGTGATTGTGATTGTGGGGCTGCAGCTCTCGAATGCAAAGGCACACTGTTTCTCTCTCCCTCCGTCCATAGCTCACCATATCTCTCCTCGCGCTTCACAAGTCCAACCGTGATTCTGTAGTCGTCCCATGTAAAGTCTCACCTTGAAGCAACGAAGGAGGGATCCTAGATGATGAATAGTCAAAAAGTCACGTCTAGCAGACGCTACAGAGGAAGAATTATGCTTCGGAATCTGTATTCAGGTCAGGATGCTTCTCACAGAGGAGGGGTAAATGAGGGAGGGAGGTATCTGCTTCTTTCCCATCATGCACCAGCAGCAGTATGGCCAGAATTGGCACAGAGGCACTGTCTAATTCTCCGGGGATTAAGATCCTGTCTTGCTGGACTCTCTAAGGGAAACCTGCCAGGGCCCGCTCTTTGACCGCAATACACACACACACACACACACACACACACACACATACACACACCCGTTGTCATGACCACAGACCCAAAGGAGTAACACATCTGCCAGCCTCCCCAACCCCCCACAGCTGACCTGTGACTCTCGCTAACCAACTCACCACGTCTCACGCTTTCAGGCCCTCTCTCTCTCTCTCTCTCTCTCTCTCTCTCTTACCCTCTCTCTCTACTCTCTCTCTACTCGCTCTCTCTCTCTCTCTCCCTCCCTCTCTCCCCCTCTTTCTCGGCAAGCCCCATGGACGTCAAAAAGTGACGTGCCTCTGGGTTCTAGGCGGTACAGAAACCGCAGTGGCTGCACTGAGAAAAGGTTGGAAACAACTGCTGGCAGATGAAAAATTAATGCAGTTACCATATATTTCAGAAGTCTCTCTCTCCCTCCCTCTCTCTCTCTCTTTCTCTCTCCATCCCTCCTTCCCTGTGTTTCTGGCTGGTGTACACAGATGACACATGCCCGCCAACCCATCCCATGGGTGTGTGGGTCTCTTTAGTCTATGATCTGTGCGATAATATTAATGTGCGTTGTGCTGTCGAAGAAGGATAAAACCGCTGCAGTAAATAAAAAGATCTTTATCTGAGTCCACAAGCATTGAGTTTTTGTGAAGGTATTAGTGTGTTATACACTAACAGGGACGTGCAAAAACACGCGAGCAGGTCACTTGGGGAGCGAGAGAGATGGGCTAGACTGAATAAGCACTTGTTGGTGCAGCATCTTGCTCCTATAGAACTGGACGGCTTCCCAAATTCAAATGTTAAAGGTGTAGTCACCCATTCTGGATCAAACAGGATCAAAACAATAACACCTTTCTTTTAATATCATAGGGTGCTCCCTCAGAAACTTCGCCCACTAGGATATTGATGTTAAATGGTGCGGTCTGCACCACTTTGTCTTCTCATTTACAGCCGGGGCTGTGTAGTATTTTTCTCAGCACACACGAAAGAAGGGGCAGCTAGCAGACCTGGAGTAGATATTCGCAGAATATGACAAAAAGTGATTTATCTTATACTGGCCGACTCTACCTTTAATTGCAAAACACAACGAGTAGGATTTGTGCACTGTCTATTATCCTTAGTTAGACACAAACAAGGCCGTCCTTGAGGAGAAGGAGGTCTTGATGTTTAGCTCAAGGGCACTTTTAACAGGGATAAACTGTGTGAGCTCCTGGGCATGGGGTGTTTCTCAAACTACAAGGCCACCTTGCATCCCAGCTGCTTACTGATTTATGGGCCTCCCTAGAGACCTGGGGTTGGCTGGACACTCAGCAAGCACTAACTGATTGGAACTAGGTAATTCCTGTGTAAAACAAGAATGGGTTCATCGGCGTATGTGCTAAGCAATGCCCTAACATTTCACGTTTCACGTTATTTAGCTGGGGACAAAAGCACATTAATGTTTCCTCATAACTCATAATGGCCATTATTAAGCATTCATTATTGTTCCAGCAGGGGGAGTTAATTCCCTAACAGAGTTTTAACAAATGTGCACAAATTCCATAGTGAATTGATCTAGTTTGTAATAGTATTTGAAGTTAACGTCTCTGATGAGTTTGACCTCTGTTAGCCTCAGTGTTTAGTGTTTAAGTGTTAGGGGTTCATTGTTGAATCACTCCCGATGATGGTGGAAGCAGTAGAGAGGAATGTTGGGCTGGTCATCTCAAAACAAAGCTTCAAAACAACACTAAACAAACACAAAAGGTTTTTGTTTTGCCAGTATCAACAGCAAGGATAATTCGAAGACTCAAGCATTTTATAACGGTGCCATTACTTCAACAGCTGTGCAGCAGTGTTGGTGGAATGTTACACACACAAAAAAAAAGAAGAAAAAGAAAAAAGAAAGAAGAAAAAACACAATGGGAGACAATTTAGCAACTAAAGGCCAGTGGGATTATGAATAGCAGTTTAATGAGGCAGAGTGTCGGCTGTCGTGGGACTGCTTGCCTAGAGCAACTCTGAGCGGAGTCCCTTACTCCGATCAATGTATGGTAATGAGAGAGTAACAGAGGTCGTTCTCGGACTTGAAGAAAATGAACACTAAGCTGCAGGCTGTTATGGGAGCTACGGTAAAAGCATTGATAACATAATGATAAGCCTTCACAATGAAACACTAACACGCCCAGGGCCCATGCAGGTGCAAATGTGTCTCCTGCATGATTCTTGTGATAATAGCGGGGGATTGGCAACGGGATATGATAAAAGACATTGTTCCTGAGCCATTACACATCCGTCTTTGCCCAGGGGATGCCCGCAGCTTCACTCCTCTGAATTTTAATCAACAGGTTTCCCAGACATGACTGTGCGCTCTTTGCCCCTTTCATCCCAGAGCAACATTGGATATTATCTTGCCGTGCTTGCTGCCAACAGCATAATAACCTGAACGTTGCCTGTCCATGTTCACACTTAGCTACCCAGTCCCATAAGGAGGAGAGAATATTGCGCCAGATCCAGTTATAGACAGTTCAGCGGGGCTCTGCTCCCCTGGGCTTGCTCCGGGGCTGGTTGTGTCCACGGAGAGGCGGTCTGTGATCAGAATGGCTTCAGACCTGAAGGCAGTGTCTGTACTGTACCGATGACACTAATAGCTTGTTTCAGATGGCTTTTGATAGCAAGGTGTGGTTTGGAATGCAGGCACCGCAGACATGGGATGACCTTCAGCGCTTAAGGTGTATCACAACTTAGTCCAGTAGTGCTATAAAATGCTGTTTACCTTCTCCTCACCAGCCTCCGTCTCTCTCGCTCTCTCTGTGTCTCTGTATGTAAGCAAAGAGACATGTAAGCGAACCATGTTTGTTTTTGCATGCATGCATGCGTGTATATTTATCTCAACTGCAAATAACGTCACGTTGAAAAGGGTGGCCGAGATTTCTCACTTGGTTCCGAAGTGTTGTTTATGCACATGCAAATGTGGGCTTTAGCTTTACTACAAAATAATGAAATAATGCCATCAAAAAGCATTCCATTGTGAGTGCCATAAACCTGGGCTTAATATGAGGATAATAGCTGTTTAAAATTCCAACCCTTTGACGTCTCCTGAGAGACAAGTTTAATAGGCAAGAGCGGCTGTAGAATACATTATTTCACTTAGGGAGAATTAAGGGCAGGTAAACATATGTCCTGCTTGTTATTAAACACTTTGTCATATCTGTCTATCATCGGGCACTCGACAAGCAGTGAAGCAACAGATGGCACTAGGGGGTAAAGAGGCGTAGTTTGTGGGAGCTGGGAAATAGCCTCGGTCATACCAAATGTAAATTTAATGCAGTCCAATATTCATCAGTGTGTTGTAATGGCAGACAGCTTGGACTGGTCATTAGCAATGTTGTGTCAAAACAAGACTCACGGTATTGTGTGTTCTTGTTGGGGACTGGGGCCTGTTAGCTTGATAGCACATGCAGCGAAAGACCTTTCCATTATATTCTAATACATATCATTGATGTGACAGATAACTAAATATATTACGTCTATATATTTAGGGATATTTATTATTAAGGTACCCCACTCTTTCGATATATGTGGAAAATGAAATAATTCTAAAATATTATGACTTATGCTATGCATCAGATTGGGGTACGTTACGTCACTCATCTCCCCCTAGATCCAATTTTCACTTTTAAATGTTCTGACTCTGTTAAAGCCATTATTTATCCTAGTTTACACACACACGTCTTAATAGGTGTTGGGAAGTATTCCAGAAAGGTGATATCACATTGGTCTTCCTACACTGTTTAGGCAGGAACACCTCTATTTCTGATTCTGGTAACAACTTCTATTTATAAAATGCGTAGCTTCAGCAGATGGATGAAAAGAACTGTGATGTAACAAGATATGACTGGGAGCACTAAGAGAGGTCCTCAGGAGTTGCTAAGAATAGCAACAGAATAAAGAGCAGTCACGGGTGTGTCTGTCTGTATAAATGTTCTCTGGCAAGATGGAAAAAAAACGTACATTTTGTGAATCATTGGCATTCAATCAAAGTCGACTCCATCTTTCAGCACCTGGCATATTCCCCTCTGAAAAACTGCTTAATTAGAGCTTTATATTTTCTGCCCAAACTCCACGAGAGTTTGACTTGACGACCCATAATGCAACTTTCTAGGGAAGTGCCCTGACAACCTACCTGTCAGTGGCAGAGGATGGATAATTGAGAAGGACGATGTATTCCCTCAAAGGGAACACTGCCAGGCTCCAGTAGAGTACCTGGCCAATGCGTGGGGTACTCCCACCACTAGAGGTGGCCAAGCAGATGGCTATGGTGGAGGCCAAGTCCAAGTCTGCCTGTCGCACCAATGGAGGCAGTTTGTGGCACAACAACAGGCAGGCCACCAGGAAGGAAGGAAAGCTGTGACAGCATTGGATGCATTGAGACACCCCTCAAGGAGAAGTGACAGATAAAGTTATGGCAGATTCAGTAGTTAAGATTGTGAATTCCCTCTCTTCTATGCTAACATACAATGTATGCTGGTAACATGCAATCAAAGTTTTACCCTTTTATACACAAAGGTTACTACTATATACAGTATTATCTTAAATATACAGTATGTACTGTATGTACACTCACATAATATAGAGTCATCCTTCATGCTGTAGGTACAGAATTTATTAGCCCATGTAGCAGGGGTCGTTGTTAGCGGTGTTCGCCATGTCCTCCCCCCCCCCCCCCAAGTGTAAACATTGGCACAGCTGAATTTCATCCAACTGGTGTCAGTATACAATGTTGTTTCTGGGGGAAATTTGCATTGCATAATAAACCTAAGTATCATTAGTTTAATACCAACTGATTCTTACTGTCTGTTTGGACGTACCAAATAAAGCCAGAAAAAGTTGTAGACCTACTTTTATGACATTTTTCCCGAGATTAATAAGAAATAGATTCAGTCCTGATTCAGTTGTAATCCATTTGTTTTACATAACACATGGATTGTAGACAATAACAATTTGCCCTAAACTACAAGCCACCATGATCTCATCTCATACAGGTGATGGGAAGAGCTAACAGCTCAGTCAGATAATCAATCGTTAGGACATGTGGAAATGTGATTCCCTCCAATACATGTTCAGCTCGCTGAAATGCTTTCACTTAAATTACGGTAATAAAACAGTACAGTTTATGACTGCTACCATATGCTTCACGGCTAAGGATGTATGACGGCTAACTATCTATCTCTCTCCCTTTCTCTCTCTCTCTATATTTAAACATTTAGTTGTCACGTGGAATGACATAAACAGCCTGAAATATTCATGCTATTAAACATTTTTGCATGTACAGTGTTTTACATAATAACATAATAAGAGTATTATATACGGTCTTTTACAATATTATTATGACAATAACATGCACCATGGTTATATCTAAATGCATCTATTGTATCTATCAGTGGATATACTGTACTGTACCAGGTTTCTCATATGGGGGTACATATACCCCTAGGGGTTCTTGTAGTATCTGACAATTTTTTGAACAATTATCATAGCCAATGCATATCTTCAACCATATTTATTCATTTATTTACTTCCATACATTAAATACTTTTTTTATAAGACTAACTTTTATATTTATATTTGTTCTCTTTATATTATCTGATAACGGGAGACTTGAACTTGTAAAATAATTGACAGGAAGTTTGAGAACCACTGCCATACAGTATAATTCAAGACATATTCGTCTTCATGGGGGGTGTTGTGCACAGGCTGATACTGTACATAATAGACTGTGGCAGCAAAGTGTGCTATTGATACTGAGACGAGCATGATGAGGTGTAACAAGAAGCCACAAAGATTACTGCCGTTCTGTTTGCTAATCAGGCATGTCTGTGTACTGCTATTAATACAGTACACTAGGAATGCTGCCTTGCATGTCTTCTATTAAATTCCCTTCATCCTCCTCTCATTTCAAACCTTCATATCTGCCTTTTTATACCCGGGCAGCACAAAAGGAGAGACACAAAGTTCCATCTTAGCTGTCGATTGATTCAGCTCTTGATGCACAAGAAAACTCCCATGGAGTGTTTCTTCGGATGTATACAGTAGTTACATTGGAGCCATTCAGCTTTGAGACACTGCCACTGCACTTCAAAGTGGCGTGGGCGACTGGAGACCCACAACAGCTTGTGTGAAAAGGCCAAGCCAGTGGGAGAGATATATATTACATATCCATTTCACAAAACTAAAGCAACATTCATTCTGCATTGGGTTTACATTGGGTTTTTTATTGCACTAATAATTTCACTTGGCCCAATCTGAATCTGAATCATGTAACTATATATAGCAGAGACCATCAGCTGAAGAGAGTGGTTTAGATCATTTGTAATGTGATTGACGCATCAAATGTGTCATGTAAATGCTCTTTTTGGATGTAATATACTTTCTGCATATATGTTTGCCCACTTAAAAAAGCAATAATTGTACCATTTTATGCATAAACATATAAATATAGAGGAATGCACACAACCAAGGAGATTTGGCACATTTGAGTCAAGCAAAAAGTAAATCTTAGTTTTACATGTAATACCTGTAGCAGTATTTTGCAATTAACTTGATTCTTCACAACAATAAACCAGTGAAGGTTTATTGCCCAGGCATCACTCACTTCTGTGACCTGGATTCAGTTGGCTATAGGACATGTCATTTATAGTCATTATGTTATTATGTCATGTCAGTAACTGTTTCATTGCCAACCATGGAGCATGTAAATATAAAATGTGATAGTAGGGGTGTACCCTAATCCGAATAATCAATGAAGGCATAATATGTAATGTGATGGAAACAGATAATAAAACTACCCAAAGTCGCTTGTTATTATTCAGGTTCGAGAATAAAAGCCGACATGTCTGTGAGTCAGCTTTTTCTTTAAAACGATTTATATATTTGTGGATTGATTTCTTTTTACCCGTAATATATACATCAAATTGAATCTTAGAATGTTTATTTCCTCTATTTAATTAAAATATCCCAGTTGGAATATCAAAATAACGTCAATATTCATTCCTAGGGTGCAGTATTGTAGCACATCAGCCAGGTTTCATGGCATTTTGACTTAGCATCCACAAACAGCATTTCATTATTATGAGATGAAAATTATTATGTGAAAATATATTTCATAGCTTAAAAAATGCATTCCCAATAAATATTAGGGTGCCTTCATTGTGCCTGAATGTTTGCTACAATCAATTAACTTTTTCCTGATTGACTTTCGATGACATTTGCTGTGTTTAATTGCTCAATGACTTGTATTGAAACTAAAGTGTAGCTGCAAATGTGGAACATGTTGTGTTATACCTATTTGTGAGTATTCGTCATCATCGTTAGCCTAACCTTTTAACATTTCAAATTGGAGTGTGTTGTGTTACAATCATGGTTCAAGGATTACAACAAACAATTAATATTCCAATTTACTTTTTTATCTAGAGTTAACTAGTTAATCAATATACCAACATAGCTCATGTGGCAGAGCGAGCTAGCGCGCTACAAGCTGATAGCCATGACTCTAGCCCTGGAAAGCTGAGACTGGATCTTCTCATACACCAGCCACACAGGTGTTTCCACTTTTACTGACGAGCCTTAGAGCCTGTAACTGAAAGAAAAGGGCAGGGTCGTCACACCTCCCCTTAAAAGAATAAGGTACAACCACAATAATACATTTTCACCACAATCTACAAACCGCTCAGTCAAGGTCATCAATCACCAATTCAACAAACCTGTTACCTGCCACTGCCAACTACTTCCTGTTTTGTAACTGTCATTACGTCCACTGCCATTCACGTAAAGTAAACATTTCACCGTCCTGAACGCAGGGTTCGTTTTGCCTGACTTCCAGTATGAACCACGCCTACTTATGGTCTAATCCCAATAAAGATACAGAAACAGATGATGACATTTCTGCATAGCCCTAGCCCTAGTAGATAGCCTACTTTACTAACACTGTATGATATGTGATAACATTTAACATTGCTATATACTCAATAGTTTTTATTTTTTTATTAAAAACATTCAAGAAATGTTTCTGAACAGAAAACCATTAACTAAGATATATTGCATGTATAGAGGCAGACGTAAATTTGTATCAGCTTTATGTATATAAGGAGATGTAATGAAGGATAGACTTACTGGTAATGAAAGCCTGTACTTCAAACAGGTTCTGGTGCTCATTATTATTTGTGATGTTCTTTTAGTGCGTTCGATTCAGACTAGTAGGTTGTAATTTGGTTCCATTACTAAAAGCTATCCACATAATGCCATCTCTTTTAGTGTCTCTTCGCTTCGCAGCCCACTCCAATTTTCTTGTTCTCTCTCTCACCCTAACAGGCTCGTATTCTGCCATATTGACCGCTTCAGGATGACATTATGACACATGAGCTGTGACCGCTGAAAAGGTTTTCAATGGCATGGTAAAAAGGCCATGGTCTTTGCACTGTTAGCTACCAATGATAATCGGCCATATAAAGTGCACAGACAAAGCATGTTGTAATTTCACCACTTAACCTTAAGACCAGTATGTAACTACAGTATTCTATTGGTCAGAACCTCTGGTGTTTATGAACATCATCTGCTCTCAAAATGTGTCTACTCTGGGCCAATAACCTTCCTGGCAAATATGAAACAAAAATGTGTTTCATATGAATGAATTGTAAGTGCATTATAAACAACATTTTCCCTAGTGATGACCGCAAAGCACATAAGCGCAGGACACAGCAGTGGCAATGCCTAATAGTGTTGCCTGCATTCAACCTCAGCTTCCCACATTCCCTATGTCAGAGGGCATCTGCCTTACTGACAGGTTTCCACAGTGAGATGTTGAAACGGTCTCCTCCAAAGATGTCACTCCCACTCCTGTGGGCTGACCTCCCCTCAGAGGGGGACAAAGAGATGAGAGAAAGGCCCTGCATTCAATATTGCTTTATTAACAAATGACCAGATAAACTCAGCATGCAACCAAACCAATTACAGGAATGGATAGCTAACAGGGCTGAACCAAGTCCAGAAAATAAAATACAGGAGCCAACGTGTCTGTGAGAAGATATTCACAAAATTTGACAAAAAGTTTTTAATCTTACCACATTTTATATAATCAGTATATACAATAAGTAGTCACTGTTAATTCTATAACATTATTGTAAAAGCTGTCAGTTTACATCATGCTAGAAACATACATTCTTAAAAACATTGATTAATGCAGGTAAAATTCACAGTCAATGCGGTAGTTACATTTTTAAATTGTTTTGGATCAGCTGTACCTAATGAGGGGCCACGCAGTTAGACATTACATATTAGACAGTTACAGTATATAGACATGACCAAAACTCATCTCTGTTAACATTGTCAACAATAAACAGCTATATGTTACACAGACACATTGCATTCCCAGTTAATTCCATTTTCAAAGTTTCCATTTTATTGTAATAGCACATTTATATTACTGTTGCATCCTGCAGTGTAGTGCAATTATTTAAGTGTCAGTAAGACATCCTTTTAAAGGTCTCACACAGCCATTATTGTTTTCTATATTAGTAAGTAACCAATACATATGCTGTATGACAAAGCATTTGCATCATGTTACGTAACAATCTAATAATGCCCATTTTGGTCATACAATGACGATACCACTTTAGATGCAACCTACAGTACACACCTACAACCTTCCGTCAGAAGAACAGGTGTGAAGTTCAAGTGGACTGGCTCTGGCCATCACTGTCGCGTTATTGACGATGCTCTCGCCTAATCACAATAATGGGTAAATGTATGTACTGTACTGTATATAAAACTGATAGATTATAGTTATATAAAAACAAAGCCCTATTTGTATTGGTTTGCACCTGGCTGTATGGTTTTAACATTGAGCTTAACATGGGGATTACCTCACATTTTTCAGCACCAGAGGTTACTGTTTGGTTGCAATGAGAACTAGGCTAAAAAGAAGGAATGAGAACAAGATTTTTTAGATTAACAACCCAACCAGCCACCCCCTCCTTCTCTGCTACCTCGCTCTGGAACCTGTAGGTCTGCCATTGCTAACCCCATTGACAAACCTTTGTGTGCATTCATATGATTGAAAGGCAAGTTAGTTTTGCTGGACTAGTCAGTGGAAAGAGACTCTGATTGGTCAGAGCCTATGGGCGTGGTGAAACATCTTAATTGATTTATATAAAGGCAGACGCTTTTAATTCGAGCAGATATCCTTACAGAGCATTTAACTCACTCATAGCTGACACATATCTATGGCAGTTCTGACAAATTACACTAAATTCATAGCTGTAATAACTAACCACAGCACCTTTAAGTAAATAGTTCTTCAATTTCCCCTAACATTTACTTGAGACAGATTGGATGGGTCTGTTCCCAAAAGGGCTAACTTCAGACCCCTTTAAATATTATTATCCTTGTGAACAATAGATACTACTTTGAAATAGCAGACAGGGTTTACCTCATGAAAGGTGAAAGAAAGAAATGTAGCCTACATAATTAATACATTATTTGACCTAGTTTCAATGAGCCAGCATGAATATTATCCTTAAAAGGTTTTTTTTGTAGAGACACATTACATTTATCATCACCTAATGCTCTTTACGGGGGTTATATAACTGGGACGCAGACACATCTCAACTCGCTGGGTGAATTTTAAACAAATGCTTTATTAGTTGTTGCTGTCGGTGAATCACAACGTCCAGAGGGAATGCCTGGAATTTTCTACCCCATTGTGCACATTGCTAAACCCACACAGGTTGATTAAAATAGAAATGCAAGTGCTACAGCATGGAGTGCCTTTAGGGGTTGAGTGTGGGATGAGGCTCAGCTCTTTGTAATGGCAGGATCTGTGAGTGCAGACTGTACGTGCAGGGATGCTTGCTTTGCAACAGGCATGCCTGTCTATAAAACTGAAGTCATATGGTGCAGGCTGCACGTCTCTCTCTCTCTCTCTCTCTCTGTCGCACCACCACCCCGCTATTAATCGAGAGTTCAGGCTCAAGAGAATGCAAACTGAGGGGTGGTGTAGAGAAAGAACAGCAGCATGTACCATATTAGGATGGATGAGATGGGCTTGGTTGGAGAAGGAAGACACCAGGAATTAAATAGGCAGAGAAAAGTACATTGTTTCAGTTATTAATGACTTATCATCACCAACATAATTAGGACTAAATGGAATGGAATAACATTTTAAAAGCACCAAATGGTTTTGTCATGAACACTAAAATATGAGGTGTTTGTCTATATAGTAGGTGTTTCCACTGATAAAAGGATGCAAATTTCCAAAACTCACTTAGTCCATATTTGGTTATGGGTGACATTTTATGCCTTTTAAGAACTTCCATAATTTACGAAATGGAAACAACGGTAAAACTCCTTCTTGCTTAAAATCAGTTTCTGGACTGAGCAAGTTTTGGAAATGGGTTTCTCATATTATTATTAAAAAGGCATGTTTGCTTGAACTATTCCCTTGACAGCAAAAAAAATCAGAAAAATATCTTGTAATATATATTTATAGAATACTGTAAAATAGTACTAGTGGGTTGTTGGACAGGAGATATTGCCCAAACATGTAACAATGTTACAAACATGTTAACAGCTCAGCAACACACACAATGCCATTGTTGAGGTCATTTTTGATGTATGCAGTCATCAGCACTGACAGTCTGTTGTTTGATATGATATGGAACCCTATAGAAGCCATTATTCATCCAGATCATCCACTTGCTAATAAAGTCCCTGACTGGATGCTTAGATTGCTCCGCGGCACAAAGAAAGCATGCAAACATAAAGTGTGTGAAAGTATATTGTAGTATGACCTCAAACACCCCTATCCCACAAGGGCTGCAATCTCCACTGAGGCATAATTACAACCACACACAGCCTTATCTGATCTCAGATTAAGCCTCTTTGACACACTTAATTAAAAGTATTTTCTATAAAAATTAGCCTAGCTGCAGCTGCCTCACATGAAGTGGTGTCAGTGCTATAAAAGGATACTAGAGGCTGGATTGGAGTGAACGTGATTGGACGTTAATAGCGGTTGTCGCACAGCTCAGCCAATTACCGTGTGACTGCTGGGTAACCTTCCCAGCCATAGCCATCACTGTTTGGCTCTTAGTGTATACAAGCAGGGCTGCGCAGGTGGCTCATATTGTATTCTCTTCCCTTATTAGAAAGCATCTGTGGGTGGGTGCCTCTGTCAGTTAGCAAACACCGAATGAAGGGTGGAATGAAGGCTTATGCTGTTGTCCTAACCCCCGTCCACCTCGTTGAGCTCTTACACACACGCTCTGGTCTGCATTCCAGTCAATAGACTGTATCTTCTATCCTTTTATCCCCCGGGAAAGACGGCTGAGCCATGTCGCAGCAGTGCTCTGTAGCAAATGTTCCATGCTGAATAAAACAAGACATGGAATGTCAGCATGTCACGGGGTACAAATTGGTAAGCTTCCCTGCTCTTTTCTTAGCTACAGGTGCGGTGTTGCAGAAACATGACGCACTCGGGCGTTATTGTGTGCTGACGTACACCCTAAAATCCAATTTCCCCCGATAATAGTCACGGGAGAACAGATAATATATTCCTATTCTACAAAGTGATTTTCTCCTCAGCTGTCATGCTTAACGTCCCTGTCTTCTAAATGACCTTGGAAGGCGTGGGCACCTTAGATCTGCATTGACTCTCCTCTGCAGTGGAACATGAGTGCAATTTATATGCAATGGCAAACAGTGAGGTGTAGGTCGCAGGTTGAATAATTTAAAAAAATAACGGGAGAGATTTAAAGAAGCCGGGTTGCTTGATCTCTACTGTAGGCGGTGCTACCTGCTGTAAAATAGAGAGATTGTTGTGCTGCATGTTACATTGGAAATCTCAGTCCCTGGCTGCCACACCTGTGGAGCTGCAGTTACATACTGGATTTAACCTTTGAAAGAATTCAGCGGGATACGGGCCTACCTTGTGATAGCCCTGCTGACATACTGTACCTGTCTGGCAGTGAAACAGTAAATCAAATTAGGATTTGATGCATTCAAGCAGAGTCTGATTTTCACTCCTTCCCTCAGTCCCAGACCCCATGTTCCATTTCTAGAGCTATTATTAAATGAATGCAACACCAATACCTAAGCACTGTCACAAGCATGTTTCTGGTTAGAGTTTAACAATCTGCAATCTTCATACATTTGTTTTTATTTTTCTATTTGTTAGACTGAAACATTTTGTATGCACTTCATATTTGAGTGAATATAGAATAGAAAGCCCTGACAGAACATAACATTCTAGGGCTTTCTGTTTGTTCTGACTGTAGCCCTTAACCTTAACCACCTTCAGGCAATATGTTCTTAGGCGTCCTGTATTTGAGCAAAAGAACAACAGTGAAGAACTTTCCCCCAAAGTCATGCTTTTTACTCAACTAATAGACACATAAACACAGATCAACAGAAACAAAATGGCATTATCTTATATGCTAACACACAGGTGGTCCTGAAAGTAATTCATCTCCATTTGGCTTACAAATGGTTGGCCAGCTCCTGCATTAACCTCCGTCATGGATGACACTGTGCTAATATTTTCTCCACTCTGACATTCACGCTATTCTGATGAATTGAGGACACTCGGCTTGGAGCTAGGCAGAGAAGACACATCCTCAGCCGTTCTAGCATCCGCCCCTCTAGCAATATTCCTCCACCCCTTCACTGACGCAACAGCTAGAAACCGAAATCATCCTTGATTTATGAAATTGTCCCTTTTAAGATGCTGAGAACAGGTGGAGAGGATGTAGTCAGATCCCAGCATATTGACCTAAACTCTCAGTAGCAGGCAATCAAATGCATAGCCCCGCGAGACCTTCAGTTTCATTTCGCCGTGAGAATCAGTCTGGAAAGGCTCAGAATTATTTTGAGAGTGTCCGAGTAGCAACTGAACTTTCCAAACAGCGTCGTGATTATAGCTATACGGGCCTGGTTTTCCAATCCATGTTGTGTTCATAGCTATACGGGCGTGGTTTTCCAATCAGCGACAATTTCATAGCTATACGGGCGTGGTTTTCCAATCAGCGTCGTGTTTATAGCTATACGGGCTTGGTTTTCCAATCCGCGTCGTGTTCATAGCTATCCGGGCGTGGTTTTCCAATCAGCATCGTGTTTATAGCTATACGGGTGTGGTTTTCCAATCAGTGTCGTGTTTATAGCTAAACGGGCGTGGTTTAGGTGTGTTGACCATGATGCCGACAGCGAAAACGACCAGATGGTTCATCCAATCAACTGCCAAGTATTTTTTTGAAAGTACAGCCAGTCACAAACAGTTTCAATTTACAGCTTCCCAGATGGATTTGTGACAACAATTCCTCTGGCATGTCAGGTTATCAAATGCATCCCAGTAACCGTGAAGGCTGTCCTACGAGCATCCTGCAATACATGGCTCATAAAACAGACTTTATTAGTCAGGGTTAATGCCAGGCAAAAAACAACAAACAACTGGTATTGAAGGAATCATTCTAGAGTTCATGTGTATTAAATAGCACTGTATGCTATTGTATGGTTTACTTCTCCCTCTTAACAACTCTTAACTCCCTAATCACCACTATTCTGAGACAGGCCATTTGCACTTAAACTCAAACATACACTGAAAGACTTCTGTACTACTTATTTATATAGCATTTTAGATTAAATTGATTTATTGACTATATTTTTTACTGTTTATCTATTATTGTTATGTTAATTTTACAAAGATAATGGATTACTATATTTAACATTGCCTGGGACGTCATCACCAACCTACAGCACAGGGGGGACAGGATGTTCTAGTGGTCTGGGTGTTGGGCTACCAGCCAGAAGGTTGTGGGTTCAAATACCAGTTGTTGACCTACCTGAAGCATCATTGAGCAAGATGAGCAAGATGCTTAACCCCTTACTGCTCCTGGTGGTTGGTCGCACCTTGCATGGCAGCAATCACCATCAGTGTATAAATGTGTGTGTGACTGGGTGAATGTCAGGCAAAAATACTGTAAAGCACTTTGGATAAAAGCACTATATAAATGAGCCCATTTACTATGTTTATTTGACTCTTGTCAAATCATTCAGTACCATACTTCACAACCGTAAATTTCTTCTAGGTCCAACATGTTGACTTCTAGAACTATGACTGTTCACTTACTTTGTTCTAATATATCCCAGACCTTGACACACTCTCTTGTCATGTCTGTGTTTACATTAGGCATTTTTAAGATTGCTTTATTTATTTATTTACATTTAAATGTAATTTTTATGTGATTGTTGTTATGTCTTTTGTTAGTTTTTTCATACATTTAATGTGGGTGTTTGTTAATACTATGTTATTGATCTATGTTTTTGGTCATCATAAATACGATTTTTTTCTTAACTGACATGCATGGTAAAAAAATAAATAAAATAAAATAACTCCCAGTGTGTGAGCACACTGGACAATATATATTGTGTTGCTGTTAATAAAAATGACTGCTAAAGATGTACTACAAATAGACTAATTGGTCACCATACTGTACATGTATATTTTCTTGCATCTTAGGTTTCTGGGTCACAGTTGTAGGTAAAGGATTGTAGTCATTGTAGTTAATACAGGCAGCATCGCTTAAATTAGAGAGATGTTAGGATGCTAGATGGATGGATAGAGGGTCATGGTTGCAAAGGTTTCTGGAGAGGTTTATTTTGTACCTGGTCGAAGGAAAGATCTATCCCTTCACTGACCCCTTGGGACACTCAACGTGGCAAAAGTGTTTCAGGCCTTCTTCACACAAAATCCATTTTCCTTTAAAGAATAGAGTGGTATGTCCTGTGCATGTCAATACGGTGTACCATGTGTGTGGATTGAGACAGCGTTCACTGTAGCAGAGATAGCTGGGCAGTGCACTGGAGTAGAGGGAGAGAGATACAAGGGGTAATGGCAGGGGGTGTCATTAGTAGGAACGGGCCCTTTCATCTCTCACACACTGATGTCTTAGACGTCAATGAGCACTCTGTGTTCATTAAAACGCTGAATGCACGCACGCTCACAAACCCACACACACACACACATGCACACATATTGCATTGGCATACATGTGTTAAAAGTACACTACTACTACAGTGCTACTCTATTGTGGTATCACACCCCAGAACATCCCTTTGAAATATGTAACGCTGTGAATACGGCCCTGGACATGGCTGTGTTTTGCCTGCGTGTGTTGAATAAATCAAGCCCCCGTGGACCTACAGTTTGAAACACAACTGCAAACGGCACGAAGGTTGGCTGTAAAGGCAAGGGTAGAGAATGTTTTGTGCCTAGAGTCAAGTCATGTTTATTTACTTAACCCTTAATCACATTACAGTCTCACAGGGCTGACAGACCACAGACATTTACCTGTTCCTCTTATCGAGCTAGGAAAAACATTGTAGGTCTCTGTGGGGTAAGAGTTAAAGCTGTTTCAGAACGCTTTTGTAATGCTGGTTAAAGGTTAAAACAACAGGTCCATTTACAGACACAAATCTATCCCATTACAGTAATATAATAGCATAATATTCCCTTAGACTGTATTTCTCCCTCTCACCAACAGGTTTGGCACATCTTGTCACTCAAGAGGAGAGTTATCTGTGGCCAATAAAAGAGCATAAGCGAGTAATAAAGATGTAAACAAACTTGCATATTTGATGTGCTGCTCTTCACCTCCTTTACACACGACTAGTCTTTAACAGGAAACATTAGGAATATCACAAGGACATGTGGGTGTTGTCGAGCATGCATTGAGGTGAGGAAGGAAACAGAAAAATCCATCTGAGGCTTTATTGTGGCACAATTCTATCAGCATTGATTCCCCACCATTACGATTTTCCTATTCGCACGCAAACACAAACCCTGTTCAGTCCTTGACCTTGATGATACAACCAAGTGCTTTATTGGTTTTTATTGTCCAGCCAGTCACTCCCTAATTACACACCAATTTACCTTTCTTAACCCCTGACAGTAGACAAGCCCATTAGGGCTTAGATCTCAACAGTAATGATATACCAGGGTCAATGGAGGAAAATAGTCCCACTCCTGAATTGAGACCAAATACAGCTGCATCTATTGAACTAATTAATGCTGTGTGGATCTGTGCTAGCTATGCATACACAATGAATAGTGCATTTTTAAACTGCATTATGTTTCTAAGCATTATGGAAGAATTATTCACCAAACCCTTTTACGTTTGTGGCAGCTCATGCGTTTGCATTGCCGTTTATTGTGTGTTTATCTGCGCTGGAGGCTCTGTGCATTTAGCACAGCTTATTGCATCTTATTGTGAGCAAAACTGTTCTTCAAGCTTTCTCTCTCTCTCTCTCTCTCTCTCTCTCTCTCTCTCTCTCTCTCTCTCTCTCTCTCTCTCTAACTCAATTTTTTATTTTTCTTTTTCTTTCTTTTTTTGATGCTTCTGTGATTTTGGAGATGAAAATGCTCCAAGGCATTTATGAATTTCTGTCTGTGCGCCTGTGTGCGTGTGTGTGTGCATGCGCGTGTGCTGGTATGTGTGTGTTCCTGAGAGGCTGTCTGTGATTGAGGGAGTGTCTCTCTGTGATTTGACAGACAGAGCACTCAAGTGATGGGCAGTGTGAGGGAGATTGAAAGCTGATTGCTTACAAATAGATCTCACAAAGAGCAAACAGTGTACTTTTCCATGTACAGCATGATTTGCTTGCAAGACATTCTTTCCAGAAACGATAAACAACAAACAACAATTCCACAGATGACTGGTTGTACATGGTTGGCATGCTTTATGCTGCTTGGTTTGATTTTATGATCATTGGTGAGACATCACTAAATACACAGACACTTAAATAAATGAGGGAATAATAACGGTATGCAGTAGAGTATATTGACAACTCTTACTATTTAGCTTTAAGAATAAACATTAGACAAAAACCAACACTAATGTTACACCGCCAGCCATCAACATTGCCCACGCTAACCCAAACACACTCACACAAACACAACAGGTGAACTGAATGAGAGAGTGATTGATGAATGGTGGCACAGTGTGTGTTGAATGCATGGACGTCTGCAGGCCGGTAGTTAGCACACCAGCGAGGTGGAACAGGAACTAGATGCATTTCTCATAGGTGCCACTGTCAGCAGTACACAATCCAAGACTGTGCCTTTAAGCACGGCAGAAAATATCCACATTGCTCAGATGCTCCGCCCCACACATTGGAAACACATTGCCAAAGATATTGTTGTGTGGTGCGGTCTGCACCACATTATTTGTGTTCCTATTTACAGACCCATCAGCACACACAGAGAACAGCAAGCTAGCGGTCCACGTGAGGAGATACGTGGAATGTGTTTATGTGACACATACACATTTGCATACTGTAGGTGTGTGTACATGTGCGATCGTGTATGTGTGTGCTTTGCCCAGCCTCATGCCCCATTCAAACAGAATGGCGATGCAACATGCGTTAAAAGTTGTTTTTTTCAACCAAGGTGTTGCTAGGCAATCGGAGACAGAACATGAATTGTGCGCAGGTACATTATACACAGGGAACAGGGAAATAAATGCATAATGTATCTGCACAATTCCTAGAGATTACATAACAGTAGGATTATACCTCTATAATAATGGTGTATGTGTACCAACCTACTGTAGCTTCAAAATGTGTTGTGAGTGCTTCGCAGCTGTGCAGAGTTTCGCCTAAAGGCGTGCATAGGACATGAGCCGTCCCTTAGCCCTGTCCTGTCGCCTGGCATGTTAGCTGGTGTGTTCTGGGGGGATGGAGGGGGCAAGGTGGCGCTGATGGTACCTGGGTGAGCAATGAGCAGCGATGCACACACAGGCCATCTGTGGCAGATACACCGCGCTCATGCTACAGCTAGGGGGTCAAACCTGCACGGAGGAATAACTTCCACCGCTCTGCCCTGTAGGGGTCGCACGGTGCATACTCTCACGTGACGACCTGAGAGATGGTATGTGGGTGGTATGTATCCATGCCACCCGGAAGCCCGCCAGCTTCTCTGCAACCATGGGGACAGACTATATTCACAATGCACTCGGAGAGAGGCTCGACTTACATGAAACATCTCGTGTTTAATTCATGAGCAGGCAATTAAAGGAGAAAACGTTGAATTAATTATGAAAAAATGGAAAGAGGTCACATTTAATGTTACCTAATCCTTTTTGTTATAATAGAAATTTAAGTATTGCTTTTCACCTTGTGCCAGAAACCAATGTTTGAGAGAACCCTGTCTGGAAATTACTTAGATGCAAATGAATTTATGATAAATGGAGGTTTGTCTACCCACAATGCATGGCAATGTTCCGGATGCACACAGCCGACTTGATGTTGATAAACACCGTAGCCCGTAAAGAGCCATTTATTATTTCACGTCAGTGCAGTTTGTAGCAGCACGTTGTCCTTGCTTGTTCGGCAGCGTAATCTCAGCCTGTAAATTAAGACAAAACATTTTAATGGCCAGTGATAGTGAAGCACAGCTGGTGCAGTGTGCATGACATTTAATACCTCATTGAAGCTGTGGTAAACAACAATGCTAGCTGTGGGACGCTCGCTGTGGGCTTTCAAAGTGACTACCCCCCCGAGGCATTCTGGGAGATTAGGAGGATAGGGCAGGTGCTCAGGTTGGGGCGTCGCCATCAGAGCACAGACCCGTGACTGCTATTGTCACAAGCAGGGGACCAGAACCACTCACCAACATTCAATTCTGCACACATAACCCCCCCCCTTCCCCACGCACACCCACACACACACACACCCCCACACACACAGGCACGGGCCCGCACGCCCCTGCATTCTGTCTCTCTCTCTGTTTTATGTGTGGTGCTGCTATACGCAAGCTAAGTCAATTTGTTTTGCAGCCCATCTGTACTAGCCGTGTCAAACCAGTGAGACTTTAAAAGGGGGAATAAAGCAAACACATTTCTATTTGCTCCCAAAAGCCCAGCAGTGATCCTACGTTTGTCACTGTGACCTGAGCGTAACTATGACAGAGTGCTAACATTTTTCTATTGGTTCAATGAATTAGAGCGGAGCAAAACCAATACAAATGAACAATAACATTTGTAATAATGGCTACAGCTCTGCTCCTCTGCCCACCTTTACCTGCACATGAGCAGCCAGCACCAAAAAAACTCACCTGAATCTAAAGGGAAATCCAGGCTGATTGCAAATTTCCAACCCAAGCCTCTGTGACTCAATGTGTGACACACATTTCCCATTACCACTTAGACTTCTGTAATTACTTTCTGGGCCTTCTGAGAGGCAAGCACATGGGTATCTGTGGACCAACAGCAGCTCTTCTAAGCCACTGAGAAGACACACTCAACAATGTTGTGACTGCAGTCTGCACGGCTGGGTGGCCCATTCAGGACTGGTTTCAGTGTCAGTGACAATTACCGAGTGAAATGTGCACAGTCATCCTCAACAGGCTTTTCTTGTCAAATATTCTGTTCCAGCTAAAAAATAGCCACAAAGTATAGCTAAATCACAGCTACAGTTTTTACATTAACCACCTCTGATCTCTATAGATGTTGCTGTATACGTCAATATAAAGGCCTCATGTTTGTCAACCCCATAATAACACTGCATTTGCGTAGATGTGAGGAAGATGGGCTTTTCTTTTCATCCTTCATTGACTTCCTGTGTGTCCTAAAACCACATTTTTACCGTGAAGATGATAGCCTTGTATAATGTTACCCCATTTTGTTGTTGTGTAATATTTCAGTGTGTAAAACAAAATGAGGGTGTGCATTCATGATACTGTATATGACAGCATGGCTTTAGGTGGACAATCACAGTCATTGAGCCTGTATTAGAATCAATGCAGCAAGGCGGAGTGATACATGTACAGTGTACAGTTTAAAGTCCCAGTGCTGTTATTCTAAATAGCAGTGCTTATGGAATGCCTCCAATCAATTGACTTTGTTGAAGTCTGTAGAAATAAATGGACTAACACTCAGGCAGGACAGTGAAGATAGACAGGAAGCAAGTGGGAGAGAGATGGGAAGGATTGGGAAATGACCGCCGGTTCAAACCTGGGTCTCCCAAGGCACTTAGACTCATACAGTTATTGCATGAGCAGAAATACCAGGTTTGAAGCTGCTGTCTCTGACCATTGCCATCTTTGCAGTACCTAACTCCGCCTTTGACTCGCGGCAATCAATAATAATGTAATTATAATTAACATATATGATACATGCATGGTTTAATATGCTTCAAAGCTAGTTACACTGTAAAAAAGAAACAACCTTCGTACAGTTGTCTTGAAACTCTCTCGAAGCTATACATAACTGTTTTTTTTTTCTTCTTCGTTTATCAGGCTGTAAACATGTTTATTTCTGCTGTAAAGTTTAACATTTTAACATAAGGGGTCTATGGGGATTGACTCATGTTTGGAGCCAGCTTCAAGTGGCCGTTTGAGGTTATGCAGAGTTTGGCACATTCTTCAGCACCGGATGTTAATTGCACTGGGACAGAACTAACTGTTGTATAATATCAATTAAACATATAGCATTTGTGCAAACTGTAGTAACTTCAGAACACACACTACCATTAGAGATGGTACAGCCACACAGTAAAATCATGACTTTAAGATACAATAAGAGTCAATGGTGGATGAAGGTATACCATGGCACCAATTAGGGCTGTGCTTCCAGCAGGTCAGAGCCACGGTGCTGTTTCCTTGGTCACCATATGGACGAGCTTAGCCTAACACACTCATGGGAAGTAAATGAAACAGAACTGACCCCAAAATGGACTCATTGTTGGTGTGATGCAACAGATGAGCGGGCTTAGGCCACATGGCCTCCTCCCCTCCGCTCATTAAACTGGCCTGCACCTGTGATCATGCTGCAGTGCATCTGCCACCACTAACCATGTCTCCACCCCTTTTCTGGCCTTCCCAATCATAAGGGAGCCTAGTCTGTAGCCTAGCGTCCATGCAGTACAATCTCTTACACAGTACAATCGATTTCATGTTTATGATGTGATCACTCATTCCAGCAGTTATAACAAACATTTCCGTTTGGTTCTAGCTGTGTATGCTCTCATAATCTGTACACACACACACACGCACACACACGCACACACACGCATACACACACACGTACACACACGCATGTACACACACACACACACACACACACACACACACACACACACGCACACACCACAAGTAAAGCTAC
>JAODOY010025552.1:0-47823 GCA_025399855.1 Forbesichthys papilliferus | reverse complement strand
CCGCAGACCCCACTCACTGCGGGACATCCTTGGTAAAATTCCTAAGGGATAAAATAAATAACTGAGTGGGTGGTGCCCCGTTTATGAATATTAATATTCACAATCATAATAATAATTGTAGCCGACCCATTTTACTACATAAGTTATTAATTTTATTTACACAATAAATGTAAATGTTTTTGCTGTTAACTATGAATACAGCATGTTAACACAGGGGGTCAGTGTTTACTACAGTAGCAGTTGAGGACAAAATTATCATCATGAAAATCCTCACTGCTGATTGGGGGAAATCTTTAACACTCACTCATAAAAACTGTTAAACTATGTATTACATAACATTTAGATGGTCATCTTTATCCCAAACAGGCCATGTGAGATACAGGTATGATACAGATAGATACAGGTAGGTATATGTGTTTCCTCAGCCAATGTTAACTTTTTTTGTTTGCTAAATGAAATATGTAGAGATAATTTAATCGGTCTGTCTGCCTTTAGTGAAAGGACTCTATGTTTAATGTAATGTGTTTGGGTTGTTGCAGGTAGTAGAGCAAACCACAAATTGGGTGCAATGGATCATTCATGTCAGTTACAGCTCATATTGACCTATATTTGTATTATATTACACTCAGGTAAGACACACCTTTTGCATATTTTCTGTACTGATAAGTTCTGATGGAGATATTTCATTTTACATTTGATATTATTAGTCATTAGAAACAAGTAACTGTACAATAGCAACAATAGGCATATTCAACACAGAAAAAGTATATATAACTTTAAACAGTCAAAAATTCAGAAATACATGTACCATTTCCAGTGATATATTATGTAATACATGTATTTAAGATTTAAGAATATTTTCTATGGAATTGAAATCTATTACGTATTATCCTTAAATAAATCCCTTTAGACTTGTAAATAAATCATAATGCCATGCACTACTCTACATAAGTCACATATGGCCTGTCCATAGTTTGTACTTGCTTTGCAGCAGTAGACATTCATGTTAATACATATTTTATGTATTTATTTATATATATATATATATATTTACACAGTATATGTTTATTTACCTTGCACTTTGTAGAATACTACTGCTACATTTCGTTGCTTTGTACCTAATACATTTGAATAATAATAATAATAATAATAATAATAATAATAATAAATACATTATTTTTCAGTGTCTCAGATAATCTATTGTAATTAACAGTTAAAGATAGTAGTGACATTATACCACTGGACTTCCTGTTCTTATACTGCCACTACAGTATATTCTCTTGTTTGCAGTCCAGAATGAACACCAGCTCATAACCCCATCACAAGTGACTGCCTATATCGAGGGTGATGCGATCCTGCCATGCCAGTTCACCAAAGCCAGCGAAAATACTTCTGTTGTTCAAATGCAGTGGAAGCGGCTTGGACCTGGGAAGGAAGGGATCCTTGTAGTTTTTTATAAGGAAAAAAATAAAACACATATTAATGAAACTATTCTAAAAGGAAAAGTAATATTTAAAAATACTCATAAAGATGAATTCCCCTTAATAATCCAAAACGTGACAGTTGAGGATGAAGGAATGTTCTCTTGCTCTGTTACGGCTTTTCCCTTTGGTACAATGTCTAGAAACACCAGCCTTGTTGTCTCAGGTCAGTATGCAGCATGACGCTCAATGTGAATAATGGCACACTGTTTAAAAAAGAAAGCACATTGTTCTGAAGATTATAAATGAAACAAGTTCTGCAAAATAATTCAGGGGATAATCATATCTGTCTTCTTCCAGACCACCCCGCTTTCCAGACCCTCAAGACTGTGGCATTATCTCCAGGTGTAGTTGCTGTTATAGTGACCACTGTCTTACTAGTACTATTGGTCATCATAGCTACAGTTTCCTTCATCAGAATGAGGTATGTGAGTGTATACTGACATTTGTCCTGTAACAATGTGGTACTTTTTAAGCAATAATCTGATCTAATATTATTCCTAATATTATATTAGAAATTATAACATTCAGTAATATTAATAGTTAGTCATATTAAACTGCTACTTAGGGAAGCCCTAAAGTGCAGACAATTTACATTTTGTTTTTATTATATTTTCTTGTGATAACAAGATTTTACATTAATTGTAACAGGAAAACAATGCATTATTTTATTTTTTTCTTGGTAATTAAATAAGTATCTTCTTATCACGAGAAAGTGACAACTTGCTCTCTTGTGATAATAACATATTTTTAACATCTTATTGAAGGTGTCATACTTTTACAAAGAAGATAATAAATTAAATAAAAAGCTCCAGATCTATTAATTTCAATTATGCATTAAAGCTATTGAAAATAAAAGTATATTGTTATAATATGAAAAAGAAAATTAAATAATCAGAAATATTGATGTAAATGTTATATGTTATTTTTGTAAAAGGAAATTACCTAATGAAACAAATGAAAAGATGGCACCAATACGATACTGAGATCGGAAATTGGTCCCATATGACTTAAATAGCTGTATCAGTGTCGGTGACAATTGGACAGTTTTAACCGATCCATACGGCTAATCCAATTAAATTAATTTACAATCGTTTTCTCGTGATAATATATTATTATTGTATGTCGTTAACATGAGAACACAAAGCATTGTATTCCCGTGATAACAACTTAAGTTCTATTTACTTCCACTGTATTCTGACAGGTGCAAATGTACTAAAGTGTTCTTTTTTTACAGGCGTAGAGCTTTGTTCAACCATAACGTCCATGTTGGTAAGCAATTTTTGTTTAACTGCAAGTTTCAAACTGAATTATATTTTGTATTTACTTAATTGTAACGTCTCATTAAAGACGTAGGTGGTATACCAGACACCAGAAGGTCCGTGATTAAAACAGAGGAGGTAAGATGGTTTTACAGTAACCTTAAATAATTAGACATTGTATACACTGTATACACTGTATTGTATATACTGCTATACTGTAGCAAAATATAGCTTTTTATATATCAAATAACTAAGTAATCTAATAGCAAATTCAATTTTTACCTCTTAAACTAGAAAATGTCAATATTCCAAAAGACAAAAAAAACGTTAAACATGCTGAAGGTAGGATTTTAGAGCTAAATTAATGTAATTTGTTAGAAAAGACATGTCAGTTACCAGTGAGTGAAATGCGCTGTGACAATGTGTGCTTTAGTTGATAGCCATGCTTATACTTAAACATATTTAGCGTTTTTTGTCTACTCAAAGGTTCCAAAATACCTTGCCACAATAATGTGTACACACAACACATTTGTAAATAGGCTTTGTAATGGTGGCTAAAGAGGAAGGGATCAAAGGAGGAAGGTGTGGGTCTTTTGGGTTCTTGGTTTTAAAAATATTGCTTTCCTCCTTTTTAACTCTCTGTCAAATCCTACAGCAGCTTTAAAATGCAGAAGTGAAACATTCAATAGATATTGTAATGCTTTAGTGTTTGTAAATACTGCTTACTAAAGTATGCACCTTTCTCTGTCTGTTTCTAGGACATTGTCTACTCAGATGTCAGGATTAAGACAACCAGGAGAGATGACAATCATGTTTCAGCCAATGACAATCACACCGAGGGTGCTGATGTCACCTACTCATTAATAGCAGTTAATCGCAGGTCGACAGCAGGTCGGCAAACAAAGAAAGATGAGTTGTACAGTATATATATATAGTAGGTTTGAATAATGTATGATATGGATGTATCATATTGTCATTGACATATCACTGTCAGCTGCTTTAGCTTATTATGTAAAACCGACGCCAATGATTATTGTTGTTTTATTTTATAGAAGGCAGCAGGTATACCGCAGACTTCTGCTTAGCTTTTATCATACCGTATGCCATTTGTAAAGACATATGATTACAAGGAATGAAGAAAAATATGTTTCACTGAATGTCTCTTATTTACTGTATGTGTTCAAAACTTTACCTCAAAATACTAGCCAGATAGCTAGCTGGCAGCCAGCATAGCAAACAGTAGCTATCCTAAACCATATTTATGCCTACTGCATGTTTTTCCAATACATTTTAAAATGTTATATTGTTAAAGTGGGCCCAGAGCCATGTAAAGAGAGTCATCATCTCTGTTCACTCCAATGGACCAGTTTTTTCCACTGCAATGGCGGATGGCCTCAAAATAGTTTCCAGAAGTTAGCCTCAAAACTTAAAGTAGCCTACTCTATAGATTCTATTTTAAATGTAAATCGGCACATTTTTTACCAAAAACTAAAGCTATATATAAAATATATATACATTTACATTGCCCACCAAGCACTTCCTGGAAGTTTTTTGTCATAGGTTTTGCCTCTCCATGTGACCGTTGAAAATGTTGATGTTCCGTTGGCATAACTCTCTTTCCATGGCTGAGTGGGCCGTGTGAATTAATGTTCTGTAGTAGCCTGGCTTATGTTGAGGCAGGAAATTAAAGTGTGTTAAAGATCAGTCACTCATGTGAAAGGAAACTATACAACTGTACACAGGACACATCAGACAAACACCCGTGCACTCTGGGACTGTTTGAATTTTTTATTCCAAAGGAATGTGTGTGTACCTGTGTCTGGTGTGAACAATATGATGATTTCCATGAAGAGCTTCAGCGTATCTCCAACCTAAACACCCCTCTCCTTTCCTTTTCCCCCAAACACACTCTTCAGTGGGAATAATAACAATCACCATACTATTAATAGTCATTTTTAATTATCCATTTAGCACTAGTATAGAAATGTGAAAAAATACTAAAGAAAATAGCGTAAATGCAAACAAAAAATGCTTGTTTTATGTATTTTGTGACACCCCCTTCACCCACATACTAACACATTACAGTAATATCCCCACCTTGTCACCTTGTTGCAGCTAACTGTATTTTTTCCATTCATTTTTCCACTGTCAGTTTTCCAGTGTAGAAATATCCACGGTTCACAAAGCAGCTGATTCGACTAGTGGAGTAGTAAAGAAAATTATAAAAATATACAGCCAGGTGTTTAAGCTACTGTGAGTTTGCGTGTGTGTGTGCCTGCGTGTGTAGTTGAATGCATGAATGCATGCATAAATATATAAGTATGTGAGTGTATACACAATGAATTACATATGCATGTAAAATACACAGCTCTTTATCTCTGTGCATACTGTATAATACAGCTCAGTACTGTACTGCTGTACATACAGTAGCCTATATAGAATCTGCGGTGGGTGATCTCTGGAAATAAATGAGTAACATTAGTTTTTAGAAAGCAAAGACTTTTTTTTTTTCGAAAACTATCCTGTTATTTATTGTTATCTAATAAAAATGTAATATTATGACCAAAATAACATTTCTAATGTTTTCTGTTACCTGCCAACAAGGGTCAAACACTAGATGGTTAAAATACAGTACTGATTCTGTCAATGCTGTTTTTATCATGTCGCAGCCAAGAGATGGTAAGAGGTTAGCATCCATGCCCACTGGCACAAAAACAGGTCACACAAAATACAGTATGGCCACAAATAGGTGATAAGGAGAGATGTACTGGTTCAGTTCAGGGTTCATGCCATCTTTCTCAACACCCCTCTCTCTTCTATAGCTCTGTCACATCCCCTCTCTACAATGCCTCGTATGCGGTTTAAACAGGTTCATAAAGTGTGATACATTAATTTCACATTACAAAGCCCATCATGTTCACTTCCTGTGGTTGCCAGATTACAGTTAAAACACATTGCTAGAATGGTGCAGTGATTGACACTTGTTTTTTGCACATATAACCATGATTCACACACCATCCACCCACACATACACAGTTCTTATTAAAAAATAAACTAAAATTGTAAAAACTAGGTGAAAAACTAACTAACTAATTCTTTATATATAGTTTTTATTTTTGGTCTAATCCTGACTCAAGCAGAAAGATGACGAAACAATAATAACAGAAAAATGGAAGTGAAACTACATATGTAACAACCGTGTTTGCACTTTTTTACAGTGCGCTCTTCTTTCAACCGTACCTCAAGCTCAACAGCTAGCAGCTATGGGGTGCAGGGAGGGACACAAAGCCCAAAACAAACCATGTTAGGCTTAGTCAAGTTTCCTTTGTATGCTATAATCCACCATTTTGGACACAAATCGTATTTTTTTTCTTCCCACTTAGAATGATGGTAACAAAACAACAAAGACAACAAAGTAAACAACAGGAAATAATTATCTGTATTAGATGGCATAAAGCATGTCCATCACAAAGGTTAAGTTCGTAGATATAGTTAGCCACAAGATCGTCTGCAGAACAAAACCAAGATGGAAGAATGGCAATAAAATCCTTTAGCTCCACCAAGTAACCTCCAGCATTTCCATTCTGTCCAGGATGAATAGGAAGTCACTTTAAAAGTACAAATAACCTCACAGATGTCACGACACAGCTGTAACCATTGAAGGAGACACTATAAGTGCACACCTCATTCCCACCGGAACGAGAGAGGGCTCCTTAAAGATCTCCCTTTGTGCTCTCCTCCTCGTCTCTGTTCCCATTGGCTGACAACCTCCTCACCTCTTTGCTCCACAGTGAGTTCCGCTCCATACCTAACCGAGCAGTGTTCCTCTGAGCGGCTCCTCTGTCATTGGGTCCGTCCAGCCCAGCGTTCGTCCATCCATCTCCGGCCAGTAGCCTCAGTCGTGCTGGCCCAGTAGGTCCGTGCTGGTGCTCTGTGGGGGCGCTGTGGGTCTGGGGGTGCGGTCCTGGGGGCTGCCGTGGGGCTGCCTAGGGCTGGCCCCTCCCCCGCCCCCCTCGCTGTCTGTGTTGGGGGAGCAAGCGGGCGGGGGCAGCCGGGGCAGGGGGGCCGCGGCGGGGGGCATCCTAGTGGAGGCGGCCCCGCGCAGGCTCTGGATGCGCCGGCACTCCTGGCAGATCCTGACGTGGGAGCAGCTGCGCGTGGGCGCGGCCGGGGGCGGTGGGGTGGTGCTGACACCCGCGGGGTCGTCGAGGAGACGCTGGGGCCCGGGGCCCGGCTCCCCGCCTGTCAGGGGCCCCGCCCCGCTGTACAGCTTCCCGTTGCTGAGGCGCATCTCGCGCACCAGGCGGAGTGGCCGCGGGGCCCCCCGGGTCGGGGGGCGCAGCGCCGCGGTGCCCCCCAGGTGGCGGCGGCGGTGGCGGGAGCGAGAGCTCTTCTTACAAGAGACGGCGTTTCTGAACTCGGTGAGCATCTCCTGACAGACAGACACCTGCAGGACAGACAGGGAAGGAGGGGGGAAGGGGGGAAGGGGGGGGGGCAGGGGAGGAGAGAGAGGAGGCCAGGAAAGGGGGAGAAAAGGGAGGAATGGAGGAAGAGGTGCCTCAAAATAAAAACAAAACAAACGAAAGGCAGACAGCCCGGGGCGAGACAGATGGGCGGGGCAAAGCGGAGGTGGTGGTCAACACGGAGGGGGAGGGGGTGGGGGGGAAGGAAAGTAGAGAAGCCCACAGAGGAGCAGGCGGTGGGGAGGATCAAAGATGGAGGCGTGTAACACAGAGGTGAGCAGGAGGCCATGGGGGAGGTAATGGAGGTGGATCAGAGACGGGAGGACATCCAAGGAGCAGAGAGAGTTATTACAATCCAAACACCACACATCTCCACGGCACTATGCGCCATCCAACACATAGGCAGGCCACGTGCACACGCACGAGAGCACAGGCGTGCACGCACACACACACACGCCCGGGTGAATGTCTGTCCAGCATTCCAGGAGCGTGTCATACACAACGTGCCCGCTACACAAAAACAACTCATACATCTCCCAAGTTAAACAGATAAATAATGTGCTCACATAAACAGAAACAGTACTCATCGTCGGAGAACAGACACTGATGGCCAAATGATAAGATGTGTGTGTTTGAGAGAGAGAGAAAGAGAGAGAGGCAGAGAGAGAGAGAGAGAGAGAGAGGGAGACACACAGTGAGATGGGCGACAGGTAATCCAAGAATGGAAACACAGAATACCGGTGTGCATGTGAGGCATGTTAAAGAAGATTACGACAATTATGACATTTAATGCCAACGGAAATAAATACCCACACTACTTCATAATGCAAGCAAATATTGACATGGCTCAATATTGCTTACCAAGTTCATCTTAAAAGCACTACGCAGCTAAAGGCAAACTGTCAAACTGCAATGCTAACACCACAGCTACAGGCAGGACATGCAAACCAATACACATGACTATGTCGTGTAACAACACTACAGTAGTTTTGCATATCCAACACTACACAGCAGTACAGTGCGATGTAGGTGACCATTCAGTTAATTACACATGCATTTAACACATGGAACCCCCAACAGGAAAGCATGCCCACCAAGGTTATTATAGTTTATAGCAGGGATCCCTGAAAAGAGTGCCGTGGCATAATGCAGCATGCCTATAAACAACAGGCCGTACAGGCATTGTACAGTATGAGTTGCATTTTAGGAGATTTTTATTGAAGACACTCAAAATGAGAACGAGAAATGCTGTAATAAAAATATTTAAATGAAGACATTTCACGATACCTCTAACAGCATCCTGCGATTGTGGGTGCTAACTTCCAATTTGTGATTTGATTCATCTAAATTTTATATAGATTAGCTTTTAGACAGGGTTGTTGGTATTGGTTTAGTTTCTGTTTCTGTCATAGTTACTGTCATATTTTTTTATTTATTTTTTATTTTCATTTTCATTCATTCTTTAAGTTTTAGTTACAACTAATGAGTGAGAGAAACAAAACAAATACATACAAAATGTAATGATTTATTTTAGTTTAGGAAATGTGTATTCAACTTTTTCTCCTCCACTTCATTTTGTTTCATTTTATTTTTCATTCAACATCATCTGATAGCTCTGATTTCTTTTCAGTTGGCTACAGTATAATAACCTTGATGCACACACACACACACACACACACACACACACACACACACACACACACGTACAAAATAGAACATAAAGCTGTAAGCTGTAAAAAAATGTACAGACACACACACACACACACACACACACACCATCACAGGAGGGTTGGCGGGTTGCCATGGAAACCTACTGGGGTGTGTCTGCGGGTCGGGCGAGGGCAGGTATTGGGGCGTACCTCGTCGGTCTCGGCCGAGCGGCGCGTGGACCACACAAACTCCATGATGGCCACGAACACGGCTATGATCAGACCACATATCAGCACCACGAAGATGCCCCCGATGTTCTCCATGCCAAGGCCTGACAGGGCAAAACAAGCACGTGCATGAACTGACACTAACATGACCTTAAAATGAAATGTGTGTTGGGGAGGACTGCATTCTTATTGGTTGTAAATTATAAAATAATAACAAAATGAACCAATAAGTTGCAACCATATTGAGCCCCATTTTGAGAATCATTGAATTAGTGTACACTAATAAACAGTAATGAATCCGTATTGTATTGAATGTAAATCATATTTTTAATTCCCGAATAGCTCAAAATCACATTCGATGTGACAAAAACACTTTTTGTCATCTGATGGTGACATGCCTCCAAGCTATACACAAACTAACACTAAACACATTATGTAAAGCACACCATTGCTACGCAATGAGGCCACCAGAGACCAAGACAATCAGGCAGATAGTGTGTGCTAAGCACCCTTCACAATGGCATTAGGTTAGCCATTACAGAGTGAGGAGGGGAGGAGACACAAGCCCACATACCCTTGGCACGGTGATCCTCCTCTTTGGGACACTGGCCTCCTTCCCACCACCTCCTCTTCAATATCTCCAGCCTGTTATTCTCCTGCAGCTGCAGGATGGCCAGAGTGATCTCATCCCGGAACGGGGAGCCTGAGAGAGGAGAGATGGGGCGTGAGAGTGATTGGGGTGGGGGTGGGGAGAGAACAAGGGTTCATACAGTTGCTTCTTTCAGACTCTGACTGGGAGAATGAAGAGAGGATTAGCAAGCAATAAAGAGGGAGATTACACCCAGAGCCTTGATATCCACTAAACTGTGTTGCACACACGTCCAGCCGATAAGGCAACACTGAGGGACGATGACCTAGAACAGACCAGAAAAGCTAATTGTATTTTCTACTATCACAGCAAACCAACTGATACGAATCTTCCATTTTCCTCTAATCTGTTGCTTTTGTACAGCTTTGTGTTTCCCTTTACACCGATGTACTTCCTCTCCCACCCTCTGTCACCTACACACAAAGGAAGTGTGTTGATATAGTAGTGCGCTTCATATCAGCGTATCTGAATGACTCACTCAATACGTGAAGAGATGGAGAAGTCAGCTCAAAAAGCAGAAGTATTTACCAGAAGTAACTTGTCAGCTATGGTGACAAATTTAAATAATTGGGAATTCATTGTGGTTTGAGCAGCAACATTATAAGTAGTGTGTGATATCACATACCAGCATCACTGTGTCTACCATTTAATGGCCATCTTGTATGCCAACAAAAAATAACAAAACACTCCAATAAGTTAATGAATAAATAAGATGTAATCCTTTTGGCTATAAGATGCCTGCCATTTAAAAAATATCAAGCAAGGTGGACGTGTCCTAGACTGAATATCAGCACTGCTGTGATTCGGTCGTACGTATGAGGCCGTAGGTCCAATGACAATGATAATCACGGCCTAACCGTAAGACCTCGAGTGTGATATTCACAACAGCTCAACGAGAGCTGGTTAAAAATAGTAATAAGTGTCAGCAGATAATGATTCGTGTTTGTTTATTTAATTATTTATTTGGCTCCGCCAGCATAAATAGTCGCCTTGGACTGTTGCCAAGCAACACATAAACATTGTCCTACACACTACCAATCTAGGCATTCCTCCCCTTCGTCCTCTCATAACAAAGGTGCATCATTTAACTAACATGGTTTTATGCTGTGCTTTTTTTATATTTAGATAAATAATGTTCATTATTGTAACTAATTGTAAGTGACGGTTATGACAACGTCAGTAAAGTGGAGTGAAACATCATAGTTCCAGTGCTGTTAGACTGAATATTGGTACTCGTGGAATGCCTCCAATCAAATTAGGCTACTACAGAACAAACTGGCTTATAATGTCTGACAATGTCCAACCCAAACATTTTGGTTTACTAAAATACTTTAGTGAGTGGCTGAATCAAATGCATAACCAATGCTTTGACTTTCCAAGGACTTTCCAAGGACTTTCCAAAACTTTCCAATCTCTCTGATTTGGACTCTCATCTTGAATGCTTATTGCAATACTGACTTCATTCATACATGATTATTCATTTAATAAATGAATGATACGGTCTTAAAACTATGTAAAGCACTTGGGTTGCTATGAAGTGCGCTATATAAAGCATATTGTTGTATTACTGCTATGCTAGGTTTCATCTCTCCCTCCACACAGTACTGCACACCTGAGCCAACATGGCCCATTGTCGCCTGTGCTCACCCAGGGGCATGCCGATGCCATAGCCCTTGGTGTCCAGCAGGCCTCCTATCTTGGTCAGGTTGCAGTTGAGGCCGCGGTGATACTCGTTCATGGTGCTCTCCAGCAGGAAGGCGTACTTGGAGTTGAGGACGCGGGCGATGCCCTCCTCCGTGCTCTTGACGAACACGCTGGGCTGCTTGGAGTGCATGTAGTTCCACATGCGCTGGTAGGTCTGGTAGCGAGAGTTCTGCGGGACGACCGAGGAATTTTTTGGCTCTTATTGTGTGTTGCTGAATGCCTTGCATTCCTCTCTGCCCCTCCCCCTACAAAGCTCACGCATTCATAACGTTCTCTACCCCTCCTTTGTGCGCGTATGTGTTTCAAACATAATGGGGAGGAAATGTGGGGCTCTAGGGACAACAACAGGGAAACATCAAGGAGTGTGTCTTTACATGGGGAGGCTCTATCATTATGTATGCAGGTGCTTATGTTTTCTGTTGGCATGTGAAGGCATTGAGAGCATCGTGAGAAGCTCGTAAAAGCCAACACAGACCACAGATATGCTCATGGTCTTATGTGGAGATGCCAAGGGGATACACAACACATATCTAATTCCAATAACCCCCCCCCCACACACACACACACACACCTACTTTACAACAATCACACGCACATCTCACACTAACAAACGCAGATGCTGGCACAGATGCCTGAAGCGTTGTAGAATAAAACACAGGCAGTCCGCCACTTAGCACAAACACACACACACAGCCATAAAGAAAACATGAGAGCAGCTCAGAGACATGTGGGCATATATGAGGACAACCAGTCACTACAGGCAAAGCCATTAAAAAGTACAGACATGGTCTGTACACGTACGTACGTACACACACCCACACACACACACACACACACACACACACAGTATTTGACATCCCAAACACCTGATGTGAAATCAAAACAGGTGCTTGTCAGACACATGTGGTATTTTTTAATAGTAAATATGAACTTTTATTACTATTATAAATAGTATTTCCAAAATCTGTCAATGTACTGGAAAGACAGTACAGTGTTGAGAAATATCGTGGCACACAGGAAGTGATTTGGTATCAGAAAGAGGGTTTTCCGCCTTCCGCATTCATGCTACTGACAAAACTCAGGGCACAACCTAAAGTGATTCAACTAGAGTGAAGATAGAGAATACAAATAAAACAAGATGGCATCCAAACAAATTCAGAAGCGTTGCAATGAAATGCCGTGTTTCTCGACCAACATTTTCCAATCTTTTCTGTGCAGCTTTAAAGAAAGCGTGGTACACAGCTCTCCCTGATAGCACGGGACGAGCCAGTCAGAGCCATATTGATATTGTAGGAAGTCGTACCATAAAGAAGGTCATGGTACTTCCCCCATGAATGGTGCCGTACTCAATGTTGGTCTGGTCTGCCAGGTCGTCTGGAGACTCAATCGGGACCTCCATCCTTTGGACGGTGAGGAAGGCCGCTAAGTTGGCTGTGTACGACGAGATGATGATGAGTGTAAACGCCCACCTGAGAGGGAAAGAGAGATGGTATGAAACACGCTATGGATGTAAATGCACGTGCTGCAAGGTTAGCTAGCTTACTAACTGAATCTGACCTTGGTGGTGTGAACATGTATTTCCTGAGAAAGTTGATCACTTAGGGACCTTACTAAAACATATTTCTCTATCACACAGATTTATTCTCATACAGTTGAGGTACATGGAAAGAATTAGTCAATCATGTTTGCCTTTTAGCTCTTACAAAACCTTGTGCGGGTACAGATGCTACAACATTTGCACCCACTTGCTACTGTATTTCAAGAGTTTTACTGTAGGTGTTTTTCACATATATTTATTAAAATGGCAACTGCAGTAATTAAAGGTGCTATACATTGGATTTAAGAGGGCATAATGAGCTATACATTATGTGTAAATTATTTATTAAGATATTCAGAGCTTCCAAGTTTTGCAAAACGTTCAGAGTGAGATTATACTTTTTGGGACCATCCTAGTAGTTTTTTTTTAAATGTATTGATTGAATGTAATTGATGTCTCCTTTTCTTTTAGTTCTAGAAGGAATTCTAACTATTAGCAACACATTGCATTCAGTGCAATTCACTTCATGTAGCCTATACGATTCATACTTCAAATATGCAGCCTACTATATGGTCGGCATGCTTCAAAGCAGCGTCAGTGGCTCAATTGGGTACGTGCGTGATCGTGATCGATAGTCTCTCTCAATAACGCAGGTTCAAAACACTACCGATGAGCTCTTTTAATAATGGCAACAAAAGCACTACTTGATTAAGAGACAGACATATTCTGTATGCGAGATAAAGGGGAAAAAAGTTATGCTTTTTCTTCTTTCATCTGTTTTGATCGTATAACTGAATATAGGATATATGTGCAACTACAGTCTACTCATGTAGGCCTATTCAGAAATAGACTACATTTAAAAGAAGGCCTACTTTTACAACAAAGTTACATTTTCAAAACACAGTTCTATTGTTTTCCTACAGCAAGATTAGATAGACATGCCTTTCTAATAACCCTGACTGCATCTTCTGCCGTTTATGACGTAGTTACCACAAACTATGCTTCTAACGACACCTCGAGAGCTGTAGTTCCAACAACAAAGTGTTACGACAGTGTTACGACAGTGTTACGAATGTTCGTTGGAACTATGGTTTTGGGAAACACCTGCGTTGTTTAACGATGCATCGAAGTCACCAACGTAGTTTCCTCCATTGTTCAGACTATGGTTTTGGGAAACACCTGCGTTGTTTAACGATGCATCGAAGTCACCAACGTAGTTTCCTCCATAGTTCAGACTATGGTTTTGGGAAACACCTGCGTTGTTTAACGATGCATCGAAGTCACCAACGTAGTTTCCTCCATAGTTCAGACTATGGTTTTGGGAAACACTTGTGTCGCAACTGTGTAGTTTTAACCATGTAGTTAACAACGATGCTTTTTTTAGGAAACGCACCCCAGCACAAGTAGAAGTTAACAAAATCTGATAAAACATTAGATTACGACAAATATGCCTACTTTGTTTTATTCATGCATATTTCATTTATGGATGTAAAGCCTAATTTAGGGAGACATTTGAAATGTGGAATCTAGTTATTCACAGTATAATTTAGGCCTATGCTATAGATCACAACCAGGTGATGCTTTAGATGTTTGTTTTTTTTAAAGAATAATAAATAATTTACTGCTGCGGGTCTAGGGTTACACTCTTTGGTACACCCCAGAAAATGTTCCAAATAAAAAAAAAAAGATTTCCTCCTATTAGCCTAGAGTTTGCCTACATTAATACAAATTAATTAATTGATAAGGTATCAACCACTTAAATAGATAGACCTGTTACTCTTATTATCTCAATGTTAGTCTAAAGCAGGGTTCCCCAATCCTGGAGGGCCGTTGCCATGCATGTTTTAGAGGTCTCCCTGCTCCATCAAACATGATTCTAATGATTGGGTCGTCATAACAAGCTATTCATTTGAATCAGCTGTGTTGCAGCAAAGAGATATCTAAAACATGCTAAAACAGGGCAGCGGTCCTCTTGGACCAGGATTGGGACCACAAGTCTAAAGCTATAGTAAAACATGTATTTAAATCTAATGTGTTAAATAGGCTACACCAACATTGTGTTGTTGAACAGTGCATACAACGAATGACTAGGCAAAGCCTTGGTTTAGATATCGGCAAAGCACTGTAGTCCTACTTTGTCTGTGGTGTAATAGGCTCCTAATGAGGAGAAATGCCTCACGATAAAGTTCTTGATTCTTTATATTTGGGCTTAATGGGACATAGGCTACAACAATGGCAATTTAGCAAACATCAGGATCTCTCCATGCTGATGTCCGGAGCTGTTTTGTCATGCTTGGAAGTAGATTACTGTAAACATTCCTGCTACATGGCATGGCTGCCTGGCTGCAGTAAAAAAGAGCGGTTATTCCTGGATACCATACATTTCGGTTTTACGTAATATGTGCAGCATGTGGAAAGGAGCTCCGTTCATTATGGGGACAGTGACACGCAACATGCAAGTGCCAGTGATTTAGCTAGGCCTACTTATTTTGGGATTCTCAGCGTGAGAAACACGAGCTGTGGCGTGTGAAATGTTTAATATGCGTCAAAGAGTGAGACTTGGCAGCTCTGAGATATTCCATACTGTAGATATCTGTCAGCAGTCAGTGAGTACTCTGAGAAGACTGTATGTGGCCTGGTTGATTTATATATTTGATGGTGCCCAAAGGATTTCTGGTAAATCAGGGCCTCTTTTACTTGATTGAGCCAGCAAATATACATTGCCTGTCAGTCACTAAATGCACATATATACTGTAGCTACAGTACAAATGAGTTTCGTGCGTGTCAGAAATGCCTTATCAATCAATAAAAAGGTACAGCTTCCACAGCTAAGATATATATAAATATAAGAGATTGTCCAGTTTGATCGAGAGAGACATACAGACAGTACAGCAGGGTTATTCTTTCCTGGTCCTGGAGGGCACCAGCCCTAAATGTTTTAGATGTCTCCCTGCTTCAACACACCTGATTCAAATGAAGCCTGATAATGACCCATTCATTTAAAATGTCCTGTACACTATATGGGGGGTCTTTTTGCTGCTCACCCTGCCTTGGGCTTTCCAGGTGTGCACATGGAAGCACAGGGAGCTCCCAGAACAGAGAGACATACCACCCAATATGCATGTCTGCAAATATAAATGGACATTATCTTTGACTATATAGTGGTCTTGACTGAACTGCAATTAAAATCATTGCAATGAAAGCATATGTGGTACCACCTACAGTACATATGCAATTAACTCAAATATTTATCTAAGAATCGTGTTCCTCTGATATTTTATTGCACTTCAAATGATCTATTTTAGAAAAATATGCATTCAGTATTTGTGTTGTATGAGACAATGCATTGTTAATAGCACATTAACTTGGTATGGGTTCAAGCTGTAACTGATTACCATATTTCATATTTTATACATATATTTTCATATATTATACATATATATTATACATATGTTTTGGCCTATGAATTAGGCCAAAATAATTATGCACGATTAATTGCGCAAGCTCTAATTCCCACATGTAAAATAACAGCCGTGATGGAAGCGTTCCGGCCTCCGAGAGGAACCCTTTATTATCAGGTACCCAACTACTGTACAGTGCATGTTTCCACCATCCCTGTCTCAAAGCACACTTCAATGACTTCAGCAGACTTTTGGAAGTGCATGCTTCTGTCAGATTGTCTGGAACACGACGATGATGATGATGATGATGATGATGATTGTGAGGGTAGTGTGTTGGTTTTTGTCCTTGTGAAAAGTAAACCTCAAAGCGTGTGTGTGTGCATGCGTGTACAGAGGCTTGTGTTTGTTTTCCGTTGCAATAAATTACATTAGTGCTCCCATTCTTTTAGAAGACACTCGACGCACACACACACACACACACTCACACACACACACCTAGAGCGTACTTACCAAACGCCACTAACACACCGTGTGGACAGGGCTCTGGGCATGATCTCTGATCCCTGCTGCATAAAGCCCCCGATTGGGAACCACAGGCTGTTCCCCAGCGTGTATTGGTTCTCCAGCATGTCCTTGCGCTCCCGTAGACACGGGTGGGGGTTGTACCACTCGTAGGGACTCAACCTGGTGGGGGGCGGTGGGGCATTTAATATTATGTTATTAAAAAAAACAACATTCAGGAGTCAGCCTAAGTACAGCCTCATCACCAATTACGCATCAACTCCAACTGAACCGTGGACAGATGGTAGCTAAGTGTGGAGATTCCGCTATCTGTCACGTTCTGCCTGTGCAGTAATATTGCTGACAGCACACAGCAGATGGGTGGTAATGTACTGACCTTGCAGCCAGGAAGAGAACGCAGCTGACAGCCAGGTAGGCCAGCAGCATGAAGAGCCACACAGCTGGAGAGAACGGATCTAGAAACGAGAAGTAGCCTGGCTTCCTGCCCTGGAACACAGAGAGAGAGAGAGAGAGAGAGAGAGAGAGAGAGAGAGAGAGAGAGAGAGAGAGAGAGAGAGAGAGAAATAGTTTTTGAATTTTAAGGATTCTTCCACACACTTCTCTTACAAGTGTGTGAATGTGTTAATCAAAGGTAACCAAAAACATAAGAACATAACAAGCTGATTCACTAAAGAGGAATCACTTTTTGCTATCTATTACGTTAAACTGTTTCCACTTGCTTGTTTGACGTTTTTCTTTCCATTACCCTGCTACGAATATAAATTACAGTTATGGAAACATAATGTATAATGTCCCCATATATTCAAGGGTTTAAGCTTTGATCATTCCATAAAAACATCTAAAAAGTACTCAACCACCCCGCAGAAAGGACACGATATATCCAGATTAAATAAAGTACAGATAGAGGTTACCTTTACGAGAGAGAGAGAGAGAGAGAAAGAGAGAGATGAGATAGTAGCTCAGAAAATATAGCCAGCATTAAAAGCATTATGACATGACATTTTTTCAACCACATGGGGGCAGTGTCATTCCTTACACTTTACAGACAGACAATCCATTTTCACTCTGCGTTTGTTCTACAGTAGACTCTTGGCTGTAACCATAAACCTTATTTGCAATGTAAAGCTGCCACTCTCGCTGTCCTATTGCTATGAAATAACTGTCAGCTGTAATATGGAAGCACACACAATATTTACTATAAGTACTAACAAAGCACTTAAAGCCTATAAAAGACATCCAGTAAATGCATTATCCAATCTAATTCCTTATGAGCAGTCAATACAGCCAATATAATGCAGACAAGATCGATCTAATCCCACAGTCTTAAGTAGAGAGCTAGCGCCTTAGATACAATCCAATATGGCCTCCAGACTGTGACAGCGAGGAGCCCTTTAAGACCCAGGTATATGCGCTCACCAGATGAACTCTGTACAAGATGCTGATCCCTAGGTTCATGAAGGGCTTTGAGAAGTCGATCACTTTCTCTCTCTCTGAAGTGATGGTGAAGCCCGCGACGGCCAGGTCTGCTTTCTGCAGCTGTAAGAGAGAGAGAGGGAGTGGGGGGAATGAGAGAGGGAGAGAGAGAGAGAGAGAGAGAGAGAGAGAGAGAGAGAGAGAGAGAGAGAGAGAGAGAAGTGGGGTCAGAGAGCTCTACACAAACAGAGAGCAGAGAGCCTCTCGTCGGGGAGGTGTGCTAGATGACAGCGCCGCTTGATCAAATGTTTATTCTGCCAGCGCCAAGAAATGGAATTGAAAGGCAGAGCGTTGAAAAGGGAAAACACCGTATTTAAAAACGCTGTGAATAGGGGCACGGAAACGCGCCAGATTTTGCTCAAGACAACATATGTTTGAACACACACAGAAGCACGCACGCACGTGCACGCACACAATGCCTAAAACATTGAAATATGTGCAAAAATCCCGTGTGGTTCGTGAATCTTCACGAAAACACACATATCCATTATCCAGGCCGTTACCATGGTTATTTCCTCTACAATGCTATGGATGTATTGGGGCACCTGCATAAAGCCTTACAGGGCTGTGGTTCTTTTTGGCCTATTCCATTTAAAAGCTAATTGATGAACATGGGCCACTAATTAGACCTGAGTGATCAGGCGCTGGGTGTGTGTGTGTGTGTGTGTGTGTGTAGGGGGGCATAGACAAGCGTGGCTAACCCCACATGGGGACCAAACACTGGTAATTGAAGTATAGCGTATGGTAATTAAGCAGAAAGCCCACTCCAACCAGTGTGTCTGTCGCAACTACTGTGAGACTGGACACAGAGAGAGAGAGAGAGAGAGAGAGAGAGAGAGAGAGAGCTTCAGAGACAGCAGATATACTGATTCAAAGAGGGGGAGAGTGCTCTTTTGATAAGCGATGTCGGGGGAATCAAGATAGAATATGGAAGTCAAAGACAGCGTCCAAAGTTAGAGAGGGCACTTTTTAGGCAACCTTATCGTTTGGGGAATTATAAAATAGTTTTTTGTCCTAGATATGATTTATATTCCTCTGATATCTGAGGGCAATCTGAGACACTAAAGCAACTTGTTCATGTGCGTGTGTGCACGTGCCTGTGCATGTGCGCGCGTGAGTGTGCACGTGCTCTGAGAAAGCAATACTTTGAGCTTTTGTGCTAGTGCAGATTTCTGTGATTCTGTTTGTGTGTATGTCAGTAGGCCTTCTTACCCGGTTGATAAGCTCCCCAACCATGCCGGTCCAGGAGCCGTTGGGCTCTGGAGCACCATACAGCCCATCGTCCACAAGTTTGATCTTGAAGGAGAATTTCAAAATGTCCGCCAGCTCTCTCAGCATGTCAACACAGAAGCCTTCATACTGGTCATTACCATGAAACTCCTGATAGTTGCCCCTACGCATCACATACGGGTTCTCCTAAAAATGGTAAACAAAACACCGTTCAATGTTTCAGACTGTAGAAAAAATAGAATCCAAGACGTGGCAGATTACTACTGTTATATTGCTAGGTCAGTCTATTGTCTTTGTTAATTTATTTAAAATAGTTGACTGGACAGGTCTGTCACTACAATATATTTTATTTATATTTATATTTATTTATATGTATTTATTTATTTTCGGCCCTATTTTAACAATGAAAGCGCACATTCTGAAGTGCAAGGCGCAAACTGCATTTACATTTACAGTACAACTGTAGGCTGTGTGCAAATCTACTGTTGCTAGTTTAACGGAAGATTAAACGGTCACTGCACCAGGCACATGGTTCAGAAAGGTTGTACCTACTCTCTTCATTACTATTATTGAAATTATTATTCATGGATGCGTTTTGGGCATAATATACAATAAACCATTCAGTGTCATCTCCCATTCCCTTTAACAATCCAGGCGAGCCTGCACCTTGGTGGACTGCTACTATAGCGGTGGTCTAGCAGTTTTGAAAGCACATGAGAACACCATTTACGGCAAAAGCGGAGGTCCACCAAGATCCCCAAACTATGTTGTAAGATACACACTAATAATACAGCATTTCACAATGTACTCTTTTTATTTGTTTATCCTTTGCATGTTTCAGATTCCCTGTGTGTAACAACCAGAGTGTATGAGAGTTGTGGATTGTGCATCTGTCATTACAGTCTTAATAATGCGCCGTGCCACCGACTTTAGACCAGGTCACACAATCACTTTCCGCTGCCTCAGGATGACAATGCACCAGCAATGCACCAGACCACACCTTATATTTAGACCAACACACCCACGGGCACTCAAATGGGAGCAAGTGCATTTAAACAACTATTTAAATGTGTACACAACTGCGTTGGTCTGAAACTGCTTTGCACCGGGTGTAAGATAAGGCCCATACTGTCTTCACCTTTATCAAACCTTTCTCAGAATGTAAAACTCAAAACCCTTAAGAATTTATTCCACCAATTGTAAGTCCAGAATCCCACTTAGCATGCACAATGATAAACATTCTAGATAACAAGAAAGTTATCAAAGGTTTATCATAGAATTTCAATTTTTTGTCTTTAGTAAAACTGTGTTGGATATTGATAGACTATGTTTTATTTTGAATCTTGATATTTTTGTTAATGAACTCAGTAAGGAAGGTAACCGTCATTGTAGCTAGTTATTAGCCTAGCAATATGCTAGTAGGCTACTGTTAACTGCTACCAGTAGTGTTGTTTATCTATTTGTTTGATTAATTGTAATGTAGGCTACACAGCTAAATGTGTTGGCTAAATGAAAAATAATTAAACAAAATGATAAACATGTAGGCCTAGGCTACATCCAAATTCAAATACTGTAACAGTTAAAGAAATGTCTTCATGATGGTTACATAACATTTGATATAGTCCATTAAAAAAAAATATATAAGAGTTCTGACAGCAATAAAAAACAATATCCACTGAATTAATTATACCACTAGATGGTTAATCATTTTGATTTTATTGATGTAGCCTAACTAAACAATCAAAATCAACTGAACAAATCTACCCAAGCTATTTTCAATAACTTGGTTATAATTAAGTGGGCTGGCCTGGTTTATATGCATTATATAAGGTACAGTGTGTGTGTGTGTGTGTGTGTGTGTGTGTGTGTGTGTGTAGGCTATGTATGTTTGTTTTACAAATTTGGAAAGCAATGTATCTTTTCACATAAAATAACGATTTCCAGTCTTCTCTCAGAGGAATAAAACATGAATGTAATGCTGCTATATTGATAAACCAATACATAACATAATTGTACAGTAGCACACATGACATCAATAGCAGAGAAGATAAATAGATAGCAGCAACCTGATCTTGCCAAATAGTGAGCCTGCATGAGAACAATTATAACTTGTATAACCAGTAAATGATTTATAAAGTGTTTACAATTGGGTTATAAATTAGGTTGTAAATAATTTATAAATGCTTTATGATGGTATTGTAAACTGGTACCAAATCATTTTAGCTTATTTCAAAATTGTTTAAGTGAAACTATAGCCTAGTTTGTTCCTGCAAGATGTACTATAGTGTAGTAAGATCGCTATATGCCCCAGCATTCCAGTGCACTGGCGATGCGTGTTGCTTTCCAGAACTTTATGAATTAGAAGCGAGTAGTAACCTAAATGGATTATGTTTGATGCTGACTCAAAGTTCTTCTTGACTGGTGAGTGTGCAGGCGTAGCCTATAAGTTGGAGTCTGTTCCTTTGTCAGTTTTTATTTTGCCGTGCTGCGACTGTGTGTGTTCTGTTTTCTACAGTAACTGTTTGCCAATGCCTACAGTAACTATGTATTAAATGTCGAGCAAGGCTATTCCCTGGTTTGTGTGTTTCTTGTCGTCTGGCATGCACACATTACAGTTGCCTGCAAACCATAGCATGTAGCGTTCATTTGGCGTTGATATTGTTTGGCTGACTGTAGCTGTTTTCTTGTTGATATGGCACGAGATAATTATAAAACAGCAGTCCTGTTGGCTCTCAGTGTCTTAGCAGTTTAGTTGAATTGTGCTATTCTTGCCTTGATGTTATAAATAAGCTAAATCACCTGTGTAGCCTATTGGATTCTTTTTTACAACCATGTGCCTTGGGTGTGTTCGAACAGTAGAATACTGTTTTTTCATTTACTTTTTCTGTTAAGCGCTGCACTTAAAAACCCTGTCGTTAAAAATGTGTTCTAAGGATTGTCACACTGACGAGATAAAGTGTTATGAAGAGTAGCATCATACGAGTGACTGATTTATTCATATGACTCGTACGACAGCTGCGCGGGGTCGCGTGTAAATGTAATCCCATGAACAGTCTGACTGTTCAAACGCAGCGGCACCAGAGAACATGAGAGGAGAGTCGACCGGATAGAAGGCTGAAGGACCCCCCACCACACATTTTATAATCATTTTCAACCGTGTACTGTATGTATACCAACCAGTATGGTGGTGACGATGAGCGTCTTGTTGGCCAGTGTTTCGGAGACGTTGATATCCAAGCTGGTGGAGTTCATCGCCAGGGTATTGTTGGAGTACCAGATTCCTATCTGATGGGAGAAAAACACCCAGGGAGTTAGAGAAGAGAAATCAATGTCTGCTGCAAAATAAATAACACACTGTTAAGTACCCCAACATCTCTGTAACGTCGGACTGCAGGGACACAGCCCACTCCGTCTATTGCAATTAAACAGGTAAAAGCAAGTAGATTTAATCTATTGGGTCATTACCTAGACTGCCTTCACATGTTTAGAAGATGCTGTGTACTGCTTGGTATTCACACCATTACACACTGTGTTCATGTTATTGCTCCCATTGGAGCCATTTACTGTACCTGCTATACAACGACAACGTGGACCTTATGAAAAGCTGCCGTTGCAGGCATGGCAGGAACCGTTGAACGCAGAGCAAACAAGGTAATGAAACTATCATGATCTGGAGTTTGTTTCACTGCCCAGTATTGCTGCTATTTCCTTTTACTAACATTTTTTCTTGTGGGGTAAAATGCAAATATACGTCTATTTTATGGGGCCGCTAATGTCAGTTGAAATGACAAAGTGTGTGATAATGGCCTGCTGCATGAGGGGGAAGGTGTGTGTAGATCTTTCAGTAGGTCAGGTGAGAGGTAACAACGCCACCAACATCAAAGCTTCTGGTATAGCACATTTTTCTCCATTTCTGACATTTAATAGCAGTGTATTGCTCTGTGAGTGAAATACATGTTTTCCTTTTACTAGGCCGAAACGTGTGTAGACTTTTAGTGGAAAAATGTTAATGTGGCCAATTTGCCAACGAAACCTTCTTCTACGTTAGTCCATGCTCACCCACTGTCACAAGTGGCATTTAACATGTGTTAACATGAAGGCCAGTTATCCAGTAACAGAGCTCTTCTCTTCAGCTAAAGTTTTTTAGTTTTATTTTGGATGTTGGTATCCTTTGACATATTTGTGAATTTCACTTTGGAATATTGAGAGCCTACATATACCAAATCCACAAAGTAATGTACTCAACCTGGTTATTTGTTGATATGTGCATTTTAGTACAAGTACTTCCTCACATTTTAGTACAAGTACTTCCTCACATTTTAGTGCAAGTAATTCCTCACAAGCATTTCCACAACATGATTGCCATTCATTAACTAGGGATAAATCAGCATTAAGCAGGACGCTGCTTACACCAGACGGCCTATTTTAAACTGTTCATTGGCAGTAGATTGGGCTTTACTGGTCAGATTTATTTCAGGCTATTGTGGAGCTATCACAAAGGACAATACAGCAAAGTTCAGACAGTCTTTGAAAGACATTAAACATCTGTGGTATAATGAGCCCCAACGTTCACATATCCATATGACCTGATCTGTCCTCATGAACAGCACCTGACAGCTACACACGGCATATCAAAGCAGCAGTTACTGATGCAACTTCAGCCCGAGTCAAACATCTCTCTGGGTGGCTGCGATCAAATGGGCGACCTGTGACCTCCCGCAGAACTAGTTGTCCAGGACCAGTTGACTCGGGTCACTCGGGTGACTGATGGGCGGGCATCTACTGACCTCCTTGTGACCTCCGCGGTGTTTCTCCAAAATCCTGAGGGTGTAGTTGGTCCGCTGACCTTTGCTGTTGAACTCTATACGTCCTGTTAGACCGTCATACTCCACCTGGCAGAGAGACAGGGACACAGAGATTGTGACGGAGAGAACGTGGGGGAAGACGAGTGGAAGGCAGTATAAAGACATCAAAACAGAGGATAAGACAAATAAATACTGTTAGCTAAGTTCAGTATTAAATTAACTGAGAGGAAATCATAGAACCTGAGACAATATCCCTGATAAAGGGCATCAGCCTCTAAAAAACAAGTGAAAGACTCATTTACAGACGGGAGACATTTCGTCGCTGCCTAACGAGACTCACAACTCCACTGGCTCGCCAAAATGTAGACAGTGCCAGTGTTAACTGGAACTAAGATGAATGGAGTCATGCTGGAGATGGAACACATGGTGAGGATTGGCTCGCAAAGACAGATGTCAGGCCAGTGGGGAAGCAGACAGTGAGATATGAGGCGAGGGCGGCCGATACGATGGGTCATCGATGAAACACACACACACACACACACACACACACGCACACAGATGAGACACAATGTTAATCTCACGTGATGAGGACATTGCTGTACACGCTTACTGCATTTTATTTTTCGTTAATTAAATTGGTTTTAATGATCTTGCTTCAACTAAACTTATGTTCAGTTAAAATTAAATGCCAGGTGTAGTCTCCATGCAACTCTCAAATTGAATATGGCATTTCATTTCAGCTGAAGATAACAGCCCACCCACACAGGTGTTTCTCGGTTAATGTAGCTAATTAAACCTCTTCTCAGGGCTGAGTGGGCGTGTACATTCCCCTGATTGATTGACAGTTCCCTGTATCTCCTATGTCAGCTTTGTTAAACCTGTTAAGGTCTTTTATCGTGAGATACATTTTTGTCATTAAAATTATAAAAAAAATACAAATTGAATGATTAAAAAAAAAGTTTTTCACCTAGATAGTTAGGAATTTACCTCGATAATTGGCTTGTTATAATCTTTCAACAACTTTAACAATCGCAACTTCAATATATTAATTTTGCTGTTACATAAATAGACGGTTTCCAATAGAAATGTTTTTCTTTGTTAGGATTTCTCTTCATTGTATGCCTATCTGCAGCGTTTGACTCCAACTTAAAGTACTGTAGCTCTGCTCAGCTTCAACACAAATCAGAGTTTCCAAGTGTATTAACAAAGTTGAATGACAGCATTTTGTATTACAGTTGTTATCATGGAACTATTTCTATAGTAACACGCCTCTTTCACACACTTAATGTGTGTATGTGCAGTATTGAATGCCTGGTATGTAAACTACTGCCTTGGTGATAACTATGCTGACATTTATTAAAAGCAATACAGTGAATTATTATAGGTAATTATGGTGTAATAATGCTATAATGTAATTATTGGGTGTTTGGTTGTTGCTTTTTGTTTATTATACAAATCCCAAATCTCAATAAACAGAAGTGACACTATGGCTACTAGCATAGAGGCGTGTGTGCACGTGCGTGCACGTGAGCCGAGCACACTCACCATGCGCAGGTAGTTCATGAGGCTGGTGCCGTGCTGCCAGATCTGCGGAGAGGTGCAGCTCAGCGGCTTCACGCCGATCTCCTGACTCCGGTTCAGCTCGCGCACGGCGCCCACCACCACGTGCACGGCATCAAACATCAGAGCAGACGACAGCTGTGTGTGTGTGTGTGTGTGTGTGTGTGCATGTGCCGAGGAAGGGGGGGGGGGGGGGGCAGACACAGAGAAGTAGTGGCAGTTAGACGACATGTTGGCGGAGCAGCAGTATATTCAGAGGGCCGAGAGAACAACACTGGGGAGAGAACGAGAGAGGTAGGCCGGGAAAATGGAGGGAGACATCAATGCACATTAAACGCCAGCCCGAACGCCAGCTGAACCTCGTTTACCTGCGAGATAAATCGCCCCTGGCGCACCGCATAAACAAAGCTATTAGCTTAGCGCGCGCATTCAATCCTGCCAGTCTGTGTGTGTGTGTGTGTGTGTCTCACTAACCGCCGGGCCCGGGTAGGTCAGGTCGCACCCTTCCCGCCAGGACAGGTTTAGACTCCGGATGAATTCCAGGTAGAAGGGGTGGGTGGTGTTGAACATGGAGAAGCCCACAATGTTGGAGTGCTCGTCCACTATGTCGTCCAGCCTCAACACGGGGAAGTCCTGGAGGGGGGATGAGGAGGGGGAGATAGGGGGAGAGAGTGAGAGAAAGGGGTACGCTCGTATGTAGGCCACCGGCGTGACATCTCATCTCATGTGTGGAAAAGGGAGGTGGAACACAAGGAGGAAAATAGGTGCTAGAAGACTAAAAAGAGGGCGGGGGACACAAATGAAGGTGACGCGTTTATTTAATGGCGAGGAGCAGAGGAGAGGAGCAGAGGAGAGGAGAGGAGCAGAGGAGAGGAGAGGAGCAGAGCAGAGGAGAGGAGAGGAGCAGAGAGGAAGAAAGGCAACACAAAGAGGCAGATGAAAACACCGGAAGAGCAGCGGCAGGAGCGTCGTGACAGCCATGGAAGAAGGACTCGCTGGCTGACGTCTGTCTCCCGGCTCACCTCAGACCTGTTCAACGTGTCTTATTCTCTCCCCGCAACCTTGGACGCTGTCTTTGACCCTCTCTCTCTCTCTCTCTCTCTTACTCTCTCTCTCTCTCTCTCTCTCTCTCTACTCTGTCACTGTGTTTAGATGCTGCCTCCGCTGCTGTGGGGTCTGTGGGGTCGGAGAAAGGAGGAGGGGAGGAGGGGTACAGAGGACATCGCTTACCATAGTGGTCAGGATGTACTTGTAAAACGCTGATGTCATCCCCAGCTCAGATGCCTGTAGGACAACAGAGAGGGAGAGAGAGAGGGGGAGGGGGGGTTAAGGGGGGGGGGGAAGCACAGTAGACCTCAATTTCCATGTTTATCAGCAAATGTTTTTTATTTTGTGTTTGTTTTGCTCCCAGTTTACAGTATGCACTTTTGGTTATTTATATTTGCTTGTTTACCCTCCAAACATTTGCCACATGTTGTGAGCAAGCACGTGTCAATGTCTCGTCAAGGCCTGTGACTCTACACACCGGACGAGAGAGACGCAGAGAGAGAGAGAGAGAGAGAGAGAGAGAGAGAGAGAGAAGTAATGACGGAACAAGGCGACGACGTCACAGGGGTGACAGAGGACAGAGAGCAGTGGCAGGCAGTCAGAGGACAAAGGGAGTGTGTTGAGGAAAGAGGAGAGAGGTGGAGTGCACTAATCACAGATGTACATCAAACTGACTAACAAGGAGACATCGGGCCGGAGTCCAGCGCTGAATCATGCTCCCCGCTAGCTAGCAGCGCCGCGGGCGCAGAAAAATGAATCACTACATACGCACTCGGCTGTGTTTTTTTTTTGGTCTGAATGAGAATGTTTTCCAGTGGAAAATGTTCTAAAGAGTGGGGGTCATTGTTGCTGGCAGACTCGTGCAGAACCCGCGATCCCTAGTGTCCCACGGGGCACAATATGTAAAAATAGATGATATCTGTGTAAACAAACACAAATATGTCGCCCGTGGAATTGTAGGAGCGAGTTGTTCTTCGTGTTTTTGTATACAGACAATAAGGTCTATGCGCCCTCAATGACTTTAACCTGAATCTTAAAGCGATAGTGAACTTTTTAAAACCTTGACTCTGAACAGAAGCTTCCACATCCACACGCTACTGAACCTTCCATCTCTTTCTAACTTTTACTGACTTGCACTGTATCTCAAAAACATGTCGTCTAACGTCTTTTGGAACGCTGCTGTCAGTACTGCATGTATTCTCAAGTTACCTTCGTCTTCAGAATCCAAATATCGTGGTATCAAATGTAATGTATTATACATACCATTAACAATAACATTTACATTCAGAAGAATTTAGTGGCCTCAAGTCCATCATTTAGATAGCAGCGTTTTCATAACTAGCGCCGGTGCGTGGATTCATATTGAGGTAAGGAAGCAGTCTAGGCTTTTAAAGTATAAGTTCAAAATGTATTTGACCTGTATTGCAGCAAAGCGGCTGTGAGTATCTCCGCTGTCTTTCCAGAGGGTGAGCGTAATGGTGGAGCCCTGACCTTTTTGAGGATGAGATACGAGACTGAAGCATTGGCGTCGATGATGATGGTAGCCACTTTGTCGTCGCGGATCTCCTTCAGCAGAGGGGTGGGGTCCAGGTTGTCGTCCAGCATCCTGATTGACAGTGTCTCCCGGGAGATGAGGAAGCGGCGAACCAGCTCCTCCAATCGCAATAGGCCTGAGGGGGCGGATCCACAGCTGCGTCAATATTCGAAAACAGAGAACGTCCGCTTGTCACTGAAATGACAATGTTTGTCTCCGTATCTGTGTCACTCGAACAAACATGTTCCTCCAAATCCCACTGACGCAAAACATTTGTTATCAGGAAGGTGTCCCTGTCACGTTACATCACAGAGAATAAACAGAACAGGGAACGACAGTGAACACACGGCCCCTAAACTAAACATTAACAGATGCACCAGCCTAAATGCACTGGGAGAAAATACTTGAGACTGCTCTCCCAAGTCAACCGGACGCTCGTAAATATAGCAGAATTCACCTGTCATGGCTGCTCCAATACCTTCTAATTGTGATTCCGCAGCTAAAACACCCTCAGCTATGTAAATAGCTGGTCGTGTGCGCACCTGCGGATTGAAGGGTGGGAGAGAGAGGGGGGGGAGGAGGAGAGGGGGGGGGGGAGGAGGAGAGGGAGCACACAGGAGCGTATGGCAGGAAGGCTCAGTAAGCTGCATGCGGGGTAATCACTGAAGCAGGCCAAAACTTTAATTAGTCCATGGAAGGAAGGGGTGCGGGGAACACAAATCAATGCACAGCCTCTCTCTCTCTCTCTCTCTCTCTCTCTCTCTCTCTCTCTCTCTCTCTCTCTCTCTCTCTCTCTCTCTCTCTCTCTCCTCATCCATCTCACAGGGGCTGCATAATGGAATGAGTCTCCTGGCAGAGACTTGTGACCCAGGCATAACCAGGGAAGGGAGGCGTAGCAAATGACCCAAAACTCGGACTCACGGCTGCCTGCCTAGCAGACGTTTCCATGGGCTGCTACGAGTGGAGGCTGAATAGAGACTTAGATGCATGAGCCGGCCAGCTCGCGGTGTGCCAGCAACGTGTGGGGCTACTGTGTGTTTGACGTGCCTCCGGAACAGAGCGTGGCTGATAGGTTGCTCCTAAACACATGCATCTACAGGATACACATCCGATTGACACAGAAATACATGCACGCACGCACACACGCACGTGCACACACACACGCAAATGTATATATAAGTATCCCACTACTCACACAATCACACAGAAACATATACTGTACACCTATCCACAAAACACTAAAGACCATGTAACCAAACAAAACGCACTCAAACAGTGCGCACAACAGTACCTATTCTGCAGCCATGGCAACCAGCTCCATAGCAATAGATCGCACAGCCAAGTGGGTCAGAGTCTGTGAATGTGATAACCTTGTGCAGATCACCTTCAAGCCTAAAATATTTCCTACACACACACACCCGCGCGCACACACCTTAATACCACAACCAATAATAACCACATCTACGAGGCAGTAACTACAGCATGATATCTGCAGACGCCTACAGAATTCCCAGAGAGCATGGCTCGTATCTCACCATTCAATAATGATCAAACCTGGAACAGATGTCTGATGTCATTCAAAGCCCTTCCAGTTGAATGACGTGGCGCGTCCCAGAGGAATTAGGCCTGTAGTTAAATGGTGGCTAACTGTTGCTCTTTCACTCATGAAATCAGGTATCTATGGTCTTTGTGTTGGTTAGGAATATACGCTGATTACTACAACAACGCTGCGTATACAGACACAGGCATTCTGCTTGCTCATGCCCAAACTGTGGGCCCTATTGGGTGAAGAAGGTTCCTGCAACCCAACCTAGCCTGGCTACATCTGACTATGCTCTCAGCTCAATTTTCACTCATTTTCACTTCGCTTTAGCATTTGTTCACCTGGATGGCGGACCAATGAGTGACAAGTGGGAGTGGCTAAGTGTGATGACACTGAAGTCAGGCGTGTGTTTCGGTGGTATAGATGAAGTGATACATACAGTAACTGTAAGGGATGTCCTATAGTTTCCTATAGTGAGCTAACCAGAGATCTACGCCCAGCAGGCAAACGACTGTTAGCACTTCCCAATGAAGTGTGTCCAGACCCTATTCACAAGGTGAATGTTGGGTCTGTTATACCAGGCTACTCCCATCATTTACCTAAAGGGAATATCCTCAATTAGTATAAGGAATTAATTACCCTTGCAATGGAAACCAGCATTGTATTGGTTTGAAATGCTGTGTAATTAGTGGAGGTGTAAGTTCTTTGTTCTATTATATAATATGTTCTTTATATGCTATTCAATAAATAGAAATAGATCCCATTTCCCAACATAATAAAAACAATGGTTCTCACTTTCTCCCTTCTCTGAGCATACTCCTAATTAACTCCTATTTTACATAAACAGGTAATGATCTTGTCAATGATTGTAATGTCACACCAGAGTCACACAATGAGTGTGGTGGGCAACGGCATGGGTTCGGAGGAGGTCTAATGTCCAAAAACACTAACAGCCTAATGTGTATGCTTATTTATAAAGCCTGTTTGTCAATTGAAAACCTAAAAGTTTGGACAGTTCCAGAATATGAATACAACCGGATCACAGTAGAGATTATGCAACTACAATGTAATAACGGTGTTATTACAATATAATAACATAAACAGTGAGCTAGAGTAGGGTTCTGGGCAGTGTTTGAATTACCCTCCAGCTTCCGGGGGGGCCCACCTTACATATATTATTTTGGGGAGGTGGGTGGACACTTGAAGAGAGGGGTCTGAGGGGTCCTCAAATTTTAACACTGAACACTTTATTTATTATTTATTTATTATGTTTTGGTGAATTTCTATACACCAATTGCCTTTTATTAGGCTTTGGCAAAACTATGTCCAAATATGGGGTTTGCTTAGGCCTATACCACATTTAACACAGTAATTCATCTATTTATGTTCTGCTGCTAGACAATATCTAATCTTGGTCTATACGCAATGTGCAAAAACTGCATGGCTGGCTGGGTGGAACAACGAACAACGATAAAGAAAACAAAAAATTCTCAGTTATAAAGCATTATAACAGAAAGTTATTATTGGCACAGGTAAGATGAATATTGGGAAACACGTAAACCTAATAAATACAGTCTACAAAAGTCTAGGGTTGATCAGAAGCACAAGTTCCTCTGAGGATACGAGAGCAAAAGTTAATCAAAGCAGAATTTCTTATGATAATTATAGTCGCGCACCATAAATGAATGGTGTTGGGCTAAATACTGTGACGTGGTCTACAAAATCAGACCTGAGAAGGGCTCTGCCACATGCTCTGGCTGTGCTCTAACAGTTCACAGACATGACCACGAAAGTCAATAAATGAATGCCCCACCCAACCTGTGATACAAATTGAACTAGGGATGCCCTGGCCAGAACTAAGGTCTATCCCGGGCCTCAGCGTAATTCGAACACTGGTTTTGGGGGCGACATAACATAACCGAGTATTATACCTTTAAAGGTACAGCACGCGATTGTGAGCTTGACCTAATGTACATTTAGTCAAATTCACCAAATATCTCCTCGCTGCGCGCCATCTTACCGCTCTCTGTGTGCGTGGTGAAAAAACAATCTGGTGTTTCTACACAGCCCTTGTGTGGGGCAGAGCTTCAGGTCTTACTATAATTTTAATAAGCTTGTAATGCAAAACTCCAGGAGAATGGTGACTAACACTGGGAGTACATTTAAAGAACTCTGAGAGCCCTGCCAAGTGAAATTACTTGAGGAGGTCTTTTTTTGGAAAGCATTTTAAATATGAATATACAGTTACCTCTTTGGGGTTGAATTAGCCGTGTGATTCGACCTGTGAGGTTAAGTCTCAGAGTCAAGGTGAGAAAATGAGTAATGGCACAGCCTGTGGTGTGAATGTTCTCATCTCTGACCAAAGAAAGATCCAATAGCCACCCTGGAGCCTAAAAGAACAACTATAGCCTCAATATGAGGCATGTTAATCCTCCCACACACACTAACAAAAAGAAGCATACAAGGGCTGGTCCAGAATCCTCAAGTATTTGGGCATTTGTTTGAGGGGTAGGTATTCAGTATTTATTTTTGGGATTAGAATAGAATTGTATTTGTATTTTATTTATGCGCATTTGCCCTGTGCCCATGTTTGGAGTTCCATTTGCTGCACTAGCCTAATCAACACATTTCAGTTCAACTGGCTTTGTCTGTAAGCAGGAAGACGGGCTCCTCTTTCATCACGGAGTGTCATTGACTAAGAAAAGTTGTACAGAGCTCCTATTGGTTCAATTGATTTGTAAATCAAAACCTTGCATTACATACCTTGCATAACCTATATTAGGCTAACTAGAGTACCTAATCTAGGGGAAGTTTAACCAGTTCAATCACTAACCAGTATAAACAGAAGACCCTTATGGCAGTTCTAAACAAAAGTATTGTAACCACGTCTTATCTGAAAACAGACTTGTCTGGCTCCGTTAATACTTGAAGCACTAATTAATAGACAACATTGCCAGTTAAACATGTTCACCTTTGTGTTTACAGATTATATACAGTACAATGCAACAGTCACTGGAATCAGACCGTTTTCTAAAGAGTTTTTGTATGATGTGCTATTCCACATAAACTGTGGTATTTTCACCTACTTTGTCAACTCCATTTCATTGAGAAGTCAAGGAACAGTGTCAACAATTGAAAAGGAGCGTTAAATGACTACTTTAAATTATTGATTGATGTTAGTTGTAAGAACAGACAATAGTTTTTTTTAATTTTTCTTCTGCCAATATACATTTGAAAGTAGTCCTAGAAGTAATCACCTACTTTTTAAAGATACCTGTTATCTGATTCAACAATTTCAGCTAGTAACTGTAATGGATTACAGTTACTGTTTTTTGTAATCAGTTACTTCCCAACTCTGAATACCGGTATGGTAGAAAGGAATATAAAGTCTGCCAGTTTATATGAAATTAATGCAACAGCAATCCGTGGATCATTTATTAATGTAATAATGTGTTTTAGACTAAATATTTCACTGTAAAAGATTGTCTAGCAAAACATTTTACTGGATAAGTTTGTCTGGACCTTTGTCAATGTAACAAGATCATTTTTGACCATGATCGATTGGTGGACTATGAGTTATTGGTGGATATTATAGGTGGATGTTATTGGTGGATATAAGATTCATAGGTGAGTAGTTAACTCAACAAAGTATGGTCTGACAAAACGGGTGACTATATGCAAACAGCCCTGACTGTCCGCTTGGATTTTGAACAGGTTATGAAACATATTGAGTGCTTTAATGGAGTTTTGAGACTGAGTAGCCCGCCCTAACACATGCGTGTTTGTGTGTGTGTTTACATGTACTCACACTCAGCCTTGGCACACACAAGGCTGGCTGACGGGTAGCTAAAGGAGCGCAAGATGGCTCCTATAGCCAAACTAAGGTCCTCGTTGCTAGGGTACAGGGTTACTGAGGCAAAGCGCAAATATGGGAGGCGAGGGGTCTCCTCTGGCCCAATCTTCACATGGGGAATCTGGAGAGGAGAGGAGAGAAGAGGAGAGGAGAGGATGAATGAAAGAAAACAGGAAAAAGCAGATGAGAGCAAAGTGGAACAAATTCCAAATAAAAGCTTGAAAACGATCTAATAAAAAAGTACACACAATCCCAAACCCCAGCACAACAAACCAAAACATTGACAAAACACAGACACCCTCCAGCCTGCTAGGGAGGAGTCCGTCAGAGGAGGAGCTGATCGGAGCTAGCGGCAGAGAGAAGCGCACAGCGTAGATGAAAGGTCGAGAAACAGACACAGAGGAAGGTGCATTTACATAAGAAGAGAGATTCCAACGAACAGTGGAGCCCAAATCTCCCAACACAGTCTCCCGGAGCCTCTGGGAGTACAGGCGGGGGGCTTGCATGTCAGAGAGAACACGGTACGCACATATGCACAAATTTACGGCCGTTTACCTCTTTCTCGCCACAGATGTGACTGACAGTGGAGCCGGAGGCGGGGCTGGAGGCGGGACCTATCACCGAGACGACGCCCTTGGGGAGAATCTGGCACACTGAATGAAAGCAGAAACACAGGCACAGGATATGGGAGACGCAAGACACGCTTCCTTTAACTCAACCAGCGGCACACTTGCCATAGAGCACGGGGTGTGTGTGTTCTTACACAGCAAAGGGATGCATATACCTCATTTACATATTCATGATTGATGAAATTGCAACGCTCGTTTGACTCTAATCTTGATTTACTTTAGGATTAAAAGTGTAAAGTCTAAAATAACAGTCGCCCAATAGTGATAGCATGTTATTACATGGTTGTTAGGGATTTCATTTGGCCAGATTTGTAATTGGACAGCCCTCCAATAGCAACAGTCCTCCATCTCCCCATGGAGAGATCCAACGATCACACCATCTCTACCCCACCACATAGCATATTTGTGTAACATAGACAGTCATCTTGGCCCTAAAAATCCTTTAACAATTACTGAGGTTTTCTTTGCTCAGGTGCGAGCCGAATGCACTATTTCCAAATGAGACAGTACAAAGTCAATTCAACAGATTGTAAAATGGCACTTGGGGAAAATAGCTTTTCCTCCACAGAGCATTCACCGCCACCAGCAGCCTCAAATCGTCAATAACAGCTCAATAAGAACATGCAGGTTACATGCTGGGACTGTCGTATCCTTAATGAATTGATCAGCCTTCTTTCTGTCAGTGTCAAGGATCAATAACCATGATGTCCTTACAAGGATCTGCCAAGCAGACGTTTGCCCTATTGTCTACAGCGGTCAGGGCAATATGGGGATGTGACAGTGGTTAGGTAAACGTTAACACACTGATGTAAGGTGTAGGCGTGATCATTTGTGACCACAGTGAATAAGCACGGGAGAAATACTTGCATCAACCCACTGTAGCTTTACTGTGCTTGCGATGACTAATTGCAGGATGTGTGTCTGTCTTTGAGCGTGTGTCTCTGCCCATCTGTTGTCATGGCTCCCTCTGCATCAGACAGTGTCTGCGGTTTTGTGTGCCTGTCTGCATCTGTGTGTATGCTTTCAGTTCAGTGTCTTCTGTGTGTGTGTGTGTGTGTGTGTGTGTGTGTGTGTGTGTGTGTGTGTGTGTAGGCCAGTTATATCTACAGTGGTCATAAACTGGTCCTGTCAGTCTCCTGCCCACAAGACAGGCACGCACTCACACAAACACACACAGCCCAGCGGTGCTCATGCGCATGTTTGTCAGGATCAGCGACCTATTAGGACAGGAGCATGTTATCCCTTCATTCCTCCTTGTGTAGGAGCATATGGAGACGGCCTGTTGTTCTGCCACTGTGCTGGCAGCGGAGGTAGTCACAGCTCACAGTGACATCTGTATAAAGGACAGCTGGCGTGGCGGAACAGCGGTGTGACATCTTCGCCCCTTTCTGCCTCAAAACGCTTATAGGCTCATCTGCAAGTGCTCCTCCAGCGTATCTGTGAACACGCCGCTCGCAGAAGTTCTTCGTTGTAACGCACCACATGTTGCACGGCAACTTAGCTTGCACTGAGCAGGTGTATTAACTCTCAAGAAGCTGATCAGATGTATTAACTCTCAAGAAGCTGATCACAACCAGCCTATTGTTGTCAGCTATTGCAAAGCTCTCTGCACGACCCCCGCCGTAATAATATGTGAGCTGTTGATGGCTCATAGTACTGTTTCAGTCTGCTACTAGTGAGCACTGGTATTCACTAGCTAGGTCTGTTACTGATATTAATAGTTATTATCACACTTCTGCTTCCACAGGCATCTAGTTAGTCTGTAATTATGGTATTTAATACATATATAGGGTATTTTCATAAATGTGAATAGTGTACTTGCATAATGTATTTAGTTTTGTTGAAAGGAACTACTTTCTGGAATTATTTTGGCTCATCATGAAACCCTAGTGGCCAATACACCTTATCAATGCAATGTATGACAGTGAATACCATGAATGTAAATGGTAAATGGTAAATGGGCGCATTTATCCAAAGCGCTTTACAGTATTTTGCCTGACATTCACCCAGTCACACACACATTCATACACCGATGGTGATCACCAACCACTGGGAGCAGTTAGGGGTTCAGCATCTTGCTCAAGGATGCTTACAGGTATATCAACAACGAGGTTTGAACCCAACACCCAGACCGCTAGCCCATCCTGAATGTATTCATTATTAATAGCTTTCTGGCCCAATAAATCTAAATTCGGTTCTGCCTTACTGGTGTCGGTGGTGTCGTACTGCGAGTCTTTCTGAAGCTCATATATGTCCACCTCCACGCGGGCGCGAGACGAACCCTCCATCACGCTGTTGATGTTCTCTCTGGCCAGGGCGAGCGCCAAGCGCTCCCCCCGCCCACACACAGACTGGTCATCCAGTATGGCCGCTGAGGAGGGGAGGGGAGGGGAGAATTACGATATGTTGTTGGCCATGCACAACATCTATGAATAACATATAGAACACGAGGATATTTCAATGCTATTTGATTTAGTAACACTAATATAACATTTAAATGAAGGGCTCCATATTGGGGATATACAGTATAACTACTGTACATTTTCTAAAGTGAAAAAAGCGCAATGTTTACTGAAGCAAATATTGTATTAGTATGTAAAAATATTGGATTTAGCATGTTTTCTCACTTCTGCATAATTTACAGTAAGTGAAATATAAAGGTAAAGTCTAGGTGCCCCCTTAACTGGGGACTTGAGCTGTCTATCTAGGGTTGTGCGCTCACTGCTGTGTGCACCACTACCTGCAAATGAAGCGAGAAGGGTCTAGCTGCAGATGGGCACTGTCAGGCTGATGGGTATGGCACTGTGAAGTTTTTATAATCTGAACAGCGCAGCTGGCTAGCTAGTGTTATAAGCATACCAAATATATATACAGTATATATATATTTTTTTTTCAATGAATCTCTCAGTTAGAACACCATTGTTGCTTCAAATAATATGTTGATAAAGTTTTTATTTGATTTTTTATAGGTTTTTGCCTATTTTGGATTGAAAACACAGAATAAATGGAGTAGGCTACACAGCGCCCCTTGTAGACGGCACTCACAGCAGCGATTACTCACTCAAATATCGATGTTCACCAAAGATTTTTTTTATAATACAAATTGTTTCAAGCGAACAATGGTGTTAACCAAGAGATTTATTGAAAACATGTTTTGTTTACATAACAATAGAAACTAAAACGTGTTTTTAGCAGGACGCTAGCTAACTATCCGGCTTGACCGTGCCCCAAACCACGCCCACCGGCGCCCACCAGCGCCCCTGCCTGACAGTGACTGTCTGCAGTTAGACCCTATTGAACGAAGCACGTAGACGCTAAACTGTATCTACCCAGAACGGAAAGGCTTTCCTGAATGGTAGGGAGGCTGGATCATTATGGCATTACCTTAGCCAGGAATGAATAGCGATGACTCAAAGTATCACAGTGAATCATTCTAGGATTGTTGATTTATGTTTTTGGGAGGGAACATCTTCTCTGTGTATGTGCTTTTGAGGCCTTTTCAAACATTTACTTTAATAATAAAGCATTTGTACAGAGGTGTCATATTAGGGAAGACAGTTCATGACATAAAGTGGTTATATATGGCGTTGTCTGCCACTAGATGTCACTAAGCACCAGCATGTCAGAAGAAAACAAGTGCTTTCTGGATCACACAGACACAGACACATACACATACACACACACACACACACACACACATGCACTAACATGCACGGACGGCCATGCCGGCCATCAAAACAAAGAATAGAGAAGCCTGGATTACACACACACAGAAGGAGTATCATTTCTGCTCAGGACACAATTACTCCGCTATATATTTACATACGAAATAAATGTTTGCTGCTGTATTAAAGTTTTAAATATAATTTAAAGGACGTTTTATTACTCAGTCCTTTTAATTTAGGTGCGTCAGTGCACCAGCATTGACAATGTAATAAGCTCTTTAATCGCTTCGTCCATAGGAGTGGTGATGTAGAACAAAATGGAACAAACCCATAATCAACTTAATGAGCTCCACCTTTGAGTTCCCTATCATGACACCTCTGTGAAAAGGGTCCATTAATTAGATCCATGCTAACCACTTGGTGTGTCACTCACCCATACGGACAGAGGAGAGCAGGGGAGCCTGGCTGAGGGAACGCGGTGCCATGGTAACTAGCAGGAAGGAGACGAAGTGTATCGACAGCAGCAATGCTGGCAGAGCCGGCATCTTCTACTGCTCCTCATGGAGAACGTCTGCTGGCTGCCTGTACCGCCACCTGCAGGAGAGGAGGACTCAATGCAGTCATTGTGTGTGTGTGTGTGTGTACAGCACCACCCACGGAGACTCCTGTGAATAAATCATCTTTATTAGCGAGTGTTGTCATAGTTACTCTCAAACACACACGCATCATCCTTTTATGAGCTTGGAGCTGTGAAGGTAGTGCCTTTCTTGTCATATCAGAGAGAGGAAACCCAGTGTGGTGTGTGGTGGACTGTATGATAACAAACACACTCAGATCCAGGGCTGGACGATTAACCGAAAAGTAATCTCTTGTAATGTAATTGTAATGGACGCGTGTTTTACAGATAAGCCTATTTGTTGGGAGCCGGACACTCGTGACAATCCCACGCACATCAATAAACGAGCATCTACTGAGAAACGCTGCTGTTATTACTGTTATTACTGTAACCACCTTTAGCGCCAATGGCTCGTAACACAGAAGCTCAGGTGGCGTCACATAAACATTTATTAGAGCAGAACAGCCTCATAATGCGTGACAGACGACTTAATTAACTTTGTATATAGCAAGGTGGGCTTTCTAACACCTATTGTTAATATGTCTGCCCACCGTGGGTCTTTTACAGTTTTGCAGATAGCTCCTTCTACCTTCCAAATTCGAATAGATCATTTTAGCAGCACCGCCTAAGCTATAGCGATGTCAAATCCATTCTTTCAATGAGACATTCCTACGGAAATACAATTTCTGGAATAATGGTTCTAAAATATCACAGTAGACAAAAATGCCTGCAATTAATAGGTGGAGTACAGAAGAGGAAATTCCAAATGCATATGTGAATGATAAACATATCTGCCTAGTACTACAGGATAATACAGCAGGGTAACTTTTGCCTGTCAATATATATGTCTTTAATGTAGTAATTATGACTGCATGTATCTTTAATTATTTCATGTTTTTGCTCATTGCTAGCAACACTTCATGCTTTTACAAATAGTAAGTTTTTACAAAAGCTACTGAATAATACCGCGTGTATTCCTTATTTATAGTTCTATGTTGAATTCACGTAACTCTGCCCGTCTAGTCGGCTGAATGGAAGAATCATGAAGCAGAACTCAAACAAAAGCAAAACAAAGGCAAAAAAGAAATGTTAATTAATCGTAATCGAGGTACAATGTTCAAATAATGGTGATTTTGATTTTATGTCAAATCGTGCAGCCTTACACGGTTCTATTCAAATCTCCCACCTAAGAGTGGCAGGCCTCAGCCTTGTAAGAGATGTCCGTCTCGGCACCCCTGCTTAGTGCACAACAACACAAGCAGGCTAACGCATATCCACCCAAACAGACATAGGGAAACAACACACATACACATTTAATAACACACAAACCTGAAGAATAACATACACAAGATGCATGGAAACATTACCTACACACACACACACACACAGTAAACCCACGCAACCTGGCTCAACACAAACAGAGCATGTGTTAGCTGTTCTGGTCCAAAACACAACAGTGACTGTGATGTGAAAGGGCAGCGGTATGAGATGTGGAGTACAAAGCGGAGGGTTAGCTAGATTGACAGGGGAGGTCAAAGAGGTCAACATCATGCTGTGTAAGAACCGAACGTGGGACTAAGACAAACACTTCTCTAGAGACAGCTCTGTCTAACACTTTGAAGCAGCCAGATCATGACCTTCATTTGACCCCTGCAGCCCCTAAACTGGAGCAATGCAAGCAGAGGTCTGACGACCTTTGACCTATATGTTGGTGTGGCGCACTGGATCATATAGTTATATCATAGTAGACCATGGGGTGTATTCATGTGTGTTGTATGCACGTATCTTTTCTCTTCATACACAAGAACACAAGGTCACAATGAAACGTTACATTTGGTCACTATGTTCAATAAACCAAACGTGTCCTCTTTCTAACGCGTGACAACGTCAGTGAATGTCACACAGTAGATCATGGAACCCAATGAAGATTGCAAAAAAAAACCTGATATATATGGTTCATTATTGTAAAGAAATGAGAGCCTAAATGGAATATTCTAAAGTGAACATCGGTATAGTATGTACGTAGGCAAGCTATACATCAAAAAGGTGTTCTAGTTCAATATCACACTAAAAAAATCTGACCTCCAATTCTCAACAACTCCAATTTAACGTTTCTGTTATTTCCCTTAATGTCTTCTATTCCTAGATTCCCGCATGTGGTCCAGGCTGACTGAAGTCCACTGGAGCTTCCATGTGACTTCCAGGCCCTATAATTTAATAAATAATAATAATAACAACAATAATAATAATAATAATAATAATAATAATAATAATAATTAAAATAAAAAAATAAAAATAATAATACATTGTATTTCAGGATGCCTTTCAAAGCACTCAAATACATCTTACATTATGCATAAGCAAAAATAAAGATATTAATAAAACATTTGGTTAAGATATATACAGTACCATAGTATTGGACATTTGACCAAGGCATGATTTAGAGCTGTCAGTCACTAAAGACATGTTCAGTTGGTTAATAGCCATATCAACAAACCTGTGACTCCACACGCAGCCATGTAAAAGGACATGCCTACATCTAGCTCATGCCACATAATGTTCTTATTATTTTCCAAGGAATACCATAAAGCAATGAATGTAGAATGAGGAGAGCGTGCTGGCCCACTGTTTACAGTATGATATCAGTGCAGACCATTCCCCCACAGTCAGATTGTTCACACACTCCTGATACTCAGGAGTCCTCAGCTCAATGCCTGCCCTCGCTCTCAACCGACACTTCTCTAAGGCATACGTGTAAGTGTGTAAGCAACGCATGCGCGTGCTCATGTTGGCTTTTAACCTGTGTTTGTGCGCGTGCCGGGTGGGTAGGGTGCCACTGCGTGTATGCAATGGCATATCGATCGAGGCCAGCCATAGTGGAGGGCCCTCAGGTGCAGTCTATCAAAACAATGGCGACGCTGTCATGAGAGCTCTGCATTCCACAGCAGCCACCTGATTGGCTATTACCGGGAAGCAGACTGTCATGATAGCCAATAAGCTACCGACAGAGGCCATGCCTTCCTGGTGATTGGATGGCGCCGGGTGCTATTTCACTGTTATCGAGAGCTATTGACAAGGATGGTGGCTGGAGATTACAGCGTCTATACTTCTACAAGGCTCCAGGGACTAGGAGAGGGAGTAAGGAAGGAAGGAGATAAGGAGCTGTGATGGAGGATGGAGGATGGAGGGATCAACAACGTCATGGCTGAGGACAATAATGGGAAAGACAGAAAAAATTCAATATAGAGAAACAAGATTGAAGAGAGTCTTTCAGGATAGAGACACCTAGTGCTAACGTGACCGAGAAAGTCAGAGACGTAAAGGGCCGGAAAGGGGCTGAAACATATATATATATATGTGTTGGTGTCCTCAAAGAATACGCATGTTGTATGTACAGTACACGTGGGCGTTTATATACATATTTCAAATGAAATAATAGTACTTCAAATGCACCTCTTAATTCTATGAAGTTGACATTTCAAAAGGCAAACCAATAACACCAATTTACAGCATACAACTACATCCTTAGACAATACCAGTGGAGCTAAACACTAGCTGAGGAAGCATGCCTGCTATTTAAAAGACATTTCTTCACATCATACAGTATTACTGTTGCTGCTGCATGTCTTTACACAAGACAGGCCGGAAGATCATTTTGCCTTGCTTCTGCTACAGCAAGCATTTTCATCTGTATAAGCGGTGAGTGACTTTGTGGCCTATATGAAGCACCTTGTGTAAAGTCGGGGGTTTGTCTACAGGGAGCTGTGGCAAGGGTAGGACTTAAGGGTCCCAGGCCGGTCTGTGTTGTGTAACAAATCAGCCCCCTTTGCTTGCTCTCTTCATTTGAAGCCCTGCCATAAGTCACCCTGCACACTGGCACCGCTAAGAAGCACAGCAAAATACATAAATATCCTGCCTCGCTGTTTATGTGTGTCCGAGAGAGAGAGAGAGAGAGAGAGAGAGAGAGAGAGAGAGAGAGAGAGAGAGAGAGAGATAGAGAGAGGGGATATATCCCTGTAAGAGATTTAGCCGTTTGGTGCATGCATTTGTCTTGGTGTATGTTTGTGTGTGTTGTGTGTGTACGTGCGTGCGCGCGCGCATGTGCGTGTTTGTGTGTGCGTAGTGTCTTGGTTCTGAAAGGAGCGTGCACACGTGCTTGTGGGCCCGTTGCTCTTGCGTCTGCCTGTGCAGGAGATTTGGCGGCTCTCACGGTGTCTGCATTGCTTATTATGAAAGACAAAGGTGTCAAACGGGAGATCTTAATTATCCACAGAGAGCGAGGGACGTGTAAAGAAGGAAACCATGACAGCAGGCCAGAGCTGAGAAGGATTGAGAGAGTGCAGTAGCCATTGGGGAGGGAAGACGGGGGAGACGGGGGGTGATTGGTAGGAAGGTTAAAAGAGACAAAAAAAGATGGACGGAAATGGCTTAAGGAGGGGAGTTGTGTGTGTGTGTGTGTGTGTGTGTGTGTGTGTATGTGTGTGTGTGTGCGGGGGGGGGGATTCATTCTTATAGCCCCCCTACTCCCTGACTCAGTGTAAGACACAATAAGAAATCTGACAGTTATCATAATGGAAGGATGAATCATTCCACTAATTGAATTTGCGAATGGAACGGCTCCGACGGCTATGGATTTAAGGAAGCTTTACCGCCAGCATTCTGTCGCACGCTTGCTTCACAATTTACAGTCTGTAGTATAGCAGAGAGAGAGAGAGAGAGAGAGAGAGAGTGATGGGATGGTGTTGACGTATGAAGATACAGGGGAACCTTCTTTAACCACTTCGATGGATCTTTGGAATTGGCTAGCTCTTAGCCAATACTGGATTTTGGGATTTTTACCAGTGGCAATTTTTGATTAAACAAATGTGTTTTATTTCATTTAAAAACTTGCAACTGGTAACCTTTTCTTATGTTCTATTACATGACATTACCTAATGCACTAGTTTTTACGTTTGCATTCAGTTGCTAAGCTTCCAAATTCTCCATTGTAAGACGTGACCTTTGACACAGGGCCCTGCCATCTGCAGCCCGAGTAGTGTTGATATTTTGCAGCTGTTCAATAACTCTCGCACTCCCACCCATGACCTTAAGTGACCTCATTTTCTCCTCTCTTGTTCGCGCTCACATTTTACATTATCTTCAATGTCAGACAGTCAACTTGTACTTCTTCTCTTTCATTCCCAACTTAACAGGCCTCCGTCATCCTTAATACGTGTCTTTATTGGACGGGGGTAAATGCTTCCCAGTGTTCTCCTTGACAAAGAGGCCATCAGTCAGTCAGTGATGCCGGAGGACCCACTGGGCTTCCCATGACGCTGTCACATCTGACTACATCACACACACACAGCAGTCAGCGTGCGTGCGTGTGTGTGCGTGCGCGTGTGTGTGTGCGTTCACGCACACGTGCCTGCCTGTTCTAATCCTGTGGCCCTACACTTTGTCGTCATGTGCCAATGATTGGTGACTTGCGAAAGAAAATGGCGGTCTGACTTCTGCTGAAATGAGTTATGTGTCATGGTAACTAGACGAAATATATGGAAATAAACTGCCCAAAGGTTTTAAAATACTCTAAATACATTAGGGAACAAGGTAACCTAACCAAGTGAAAGGAAGCACAAACAAACACACAGGCGTACAGTACACAATACAACATTGTGTTGTGTACTGTACGCCTGTGTGTTTGGTTGTTTGTTTATATGTACCAGCTGGCCATGTGTTTGCCTGTGTGCATGTGTGTTTGGTAGCAGGGTTAATCTCAGTGCACTGCCATTCGCCTGGGCTTAAAAACTGCTGCAGTGTGCAATGTCACCAGTCGCCGACGTAATTCCCACTTGTGGCTGGCTTATGTAACGGTTTAATCACAATTAGGAATCTCTCCTTGAACTCCCACACCCCCCGGCTTGTTTGTAGAGAGAGAATTAGCATTCAGAACAAAGCGGTTACAACGTCAGAACAATACAACAACACCTCACGCTACAAATAGATGACAATGACAATAGCGAGCTACTGCAGCACAAATCAAAGTCAGCGCTAGTATAGCTGTTAAGCTAACTTCGCAGTGCTCTTCCTTCACTTGGACGAGTGACCAAGGGGTCAGGGTCTAGTCTCACAGACCAAGCCTTTACTTACATAAAGCCTGGGACACAGCGCTGGCTGCAGGGCCAGCCCGTGCTACAAGCGAACTAGGGGGTCACCTAAGGCCCCCGAATATCAAAAGGCCCCCAAAATATATCTTTTCCATAGTCATTTAAAAAAATGTGTTTGATCATTTGCAGCAGCGGTAACGTAGTGCGAGCGCTCCTAATCCTTCTGCGCACACAGTTGGGAAATTAAGGTGAGATGGCATTTACAAGACTTATATTTATGTATAAGAGGACAAGAGGCACAAAGAGCTAGAGGTGCTATGTGACAGACCATCCCAATTTCATCTCACTTAAGTAAGTTAAGCTAATATTTGTTGCTGCAGTAAGTGTGTCTATCTTATTTCAACCCATGCAAATATCTGGCTACAGTAGCTTCTGTTGCATTTATGACATACGGTAGCTAGTTCATTATTACAATATGTTCATCCAGTCCAGATGAAGCCTATATGTTGCCATTTAGCAGACTGTATCCTATGTTTAGCCCTATATGCAGAGCTGACTGACAGCAGAATTATGGACATAATGCCAGTTGTCAGTTAATGATTATTGATCAATCTAGGCAAGCCAGTGTTCTTCAAGACTTCAATCTCAATATTCAATAGGTCATACACCAGTTATCATAGGTAAACAGCATTCTGTTAGAATAATGACAGCAGAAGTAGGCTATGTCACATACATTGCCTAATATAAAACATAGCAAGACTCAAAATAATTGCAAAAAGCCTAAACATCTGCAAAGTGCAAATAGAGATGATCTACTGTAAGAGATTAAAAATAAAACATATATATGACATATATATAGATGGCTCAGATATTCAGAGGAGCCAACGAATACACTGCAGGTGATGGAAGACATCCACCCTCTCCAATTGTTCATTCTAATGTTGGGGAGAGACGCTGTCATGTTGGGGTAAATCATTGTCTTCAAGATCCTTTTGTTCCTGAGTCAAATAATCATTACAGTGGAACACAGCATCGCTCTAGCTAAAGGCCTACATAATACATTGTTAATGAAGACCAAGACTGATCAGTTCTAAACAGTAATATTCAGTTAATTGATTCAACTAACTGGCCACATGTGTGAATGTTTAATCTTCTCTAAAAGAGATGGTAGAAGCTATGGGTGGGTAGAAGCTATGGGTGATCCCGAATTGTCGAGCATTCAAGAACGAGATCTAACGAGCCTGCTTCGACTGCTAATCCCAGTTTCTTTTAAACAGTGGACTATAATTATGTATTGCTTTGACATTAACATGTACAGCACAATCATTTTCATACTTAATGTAAAATGTAAGGCTAAAGTTGTATTGAATTAAATGTACCTTTTTGTACACTACATTTTATGTTTTTCTCACCTAGAGCCCCAAAAAGAGCTGTGGCCGGTCCTGGCTGGCTGTGTCCCATCCACAGCAGCCAACTAAGTAACACAACACTGGTTGTCTTCAAATATTGAATCTCTGGTAGATAAGTAGACTACTTACTAACTGAAATTAGTAAATACAGCACTGCACTAGCGCTGTACAGAAGTCTTCAGTGACCAATAAAACCTCAGTTCAGGACGTTCAGCACAGAGTTGCTTATGTAACGTAGTGCTAATGAACAGAAGAGGCTGAGACTAGTCAGGGTATGACTCTAGGCTTGAAGCATACGTGTTTTGTGGGAAAGGGTGGTATTGCATCTGGAATAACTTGCTCGCAATACACATCGTCGACGCTCCTGAAAACACGAGAGAATATGCAGTTTTGTATGTCCCGGCTCCCGTAGCGGCTCTCATCTCTGCTTCTGTTGTAGCGTGACTGCTCCGTTCCTCTTGTCATGCTATACGCTATCAACAAATGCTTATGGTAGCCTAGCTTCCAACTATGTTGTTGATCTGCTGCTATCAAAACAATCATTCAATTAGCAAGTTAGTAATAACAAATAGACAACTACAGTAGGCAAGAGACTATTCGGTCCCATGACCCGCGCTGTGTAATATTCCTTGTTGGCGCACCATGACGCGGCCGGACGTGACGCTTCCTATTGGTGCTCGGGGCGTCACATGACGTGCCGCGTGGCCTTTGGTGCGCGTTGGGCTTAATAGACTGTAGCTGTCCATTCTGTGTGTGCTGCAAAATAACTAGGTGTTTCGACACAGTCCTGGCTCTGTAAACGGGAAGACAAACAAAGTGGTGCAGACCGCACCACACAACACTATCCAAACCTTGGCTATGCGTGTCCAATGTGTGTGCGTGTGCGTGTGTGTGTGTGTGTGTGGTGGGGGCTGAACCTTCTGAAGGAGCACTGTAGAAATGGGGGCGATGTATTTGTTTGGATGTTGAGTTCAAATATGAACAGCATCACTTACTCGACCTTTAATGCATAAAAATGTGGTCCAGCTGGCCGCTGACTAAAATAACCCCAGACAAACCACATTATGAGATTGCTTTGAGCTCCATTCCAAGTTGCGTCATTTTTACATTCAAAGCCAACAGGCATCAAACAGCACAGATGTTTGGCAGAATAGACAGAGGTGGTTCACACCAAGCCGTACGGGGGGAATGGCCTTGACATGACAGTGCTGCTATTTATATATGATGTTGTGTTGGCATCTGGCATGCTACAGGGTAGACAAAGGTATTGTTTTATAAACCACTGCTGTGGCCTTCTGATGAACTGACAAACTCACTCCACGCAGCTCTCCCACTTACACCCACGCACACGCACACGCACGCGCACGCACACACACACGCACACACACACAGGCTCCTGCTTTCTCTTCCATTGTCAGGTTTTGCTGCCGTGGCAACAGAGCGGAGGCTGATGACACGAGTAGGTAGGGGAGGGGGG
>JAODOY010025541.1:0-23577 GCA_025399855.1 Forbesichthys papilliferus | reverse complement strand
GAGAGAGAGAGAGAGAGAGAGAGAGAGAGAGAGAGAGAGAGAGAGAGAGAGAGAGAGTTTTGTGAGCAACGAACCAGACCAAACCATGTCATACCAGGACGAGGGCAAGCAACGTCAAACAAAGACCAATCGGATCGGGACCACCCAAACCCACCCAAACAAGAGCTCAGTTTGCATCCTGAGCTATTAGCAAAAATGTGACATTTGTGAGAAGCTGTTGTAATATTTTTTGGCCCAACAACAGCAAGCTACATTTTAGAAAAGGCGACATAGAAAAGGGCGAATTTTGTAGTGATGGATGCACGGCTACTAAATCTGAGCAGCCTTCAATTCCATTACGGACATAAACACCAGCATTTATAGCGGGACAAATAATTGTATGTTTATGTCTGCTTTTACTAAGGAAACAGCCTGTGTACTGTCAGGCTTTCAAATGGGAAATCATGCATCTTATGATCCCCTTGTTATGAGAAATGTCAGACAAAGTCTGAAACAATTCCAGCCTGCCACATTAATTCATCTCTGGTTGCTGGTTTACTAAACGTTCTCCGGCGTTTATTATCTCTCATGTTGACTGAACTACAGTTCGGTAGGTTTGGGGAGAAACTGTGGGACTGTGCTACGGAAAACTGTACAATACACACAGACACGCAAACACGCGCGCACACACACCCTTAAGCATGTGCATTGTGCACACTCACGCATACCATGCCAACACACCAGATCACCATGTCCAACACCCACAACACTGGCACATAATTAAAAACAGGTGTTTCACAGCAATATCCATGACACATTTGACCAACCCACAAATCTCTATATCATTCAACTTTAGGCCCACACCAGCATGAATGTCGGCAAGTAAAATGTGTCTGGGATATTTGTTTTCATCCCAAATAAGTATGTGTCTCTGAATACCTAATTCTCGCTTTTACTAAGGTATTAGTGTCTAGGACTCGTATCTTAAACAGGCTTGACAAGGAAAAAAGGAGATAACACCATTAATGATGATGCTTAAATTGGAAACCCTCCATATCTAACTCAATGCGTTTTATGGCCAAGAATAATGCTGGAATTCACCTCGGGTGTCAGCAGCACCAGACTTATTATGAAAGATGGATTCAAGTCAGGCTGAGGGTTCATCGCTCTGTGCTTATTGCAGATACAGAGGCGAGCTGCAGGAAACCCTGCATCTCGCTATCTCCAGTTAGTGGCAACCGCCGTTAAAGCCGAATCAACTGTTGTCACTTGACCCAAGGAACATGTCACGGTCCGGCCCCCGTTGACCTTGATCTGTTTCTGTTCTCCTATGTCTGCTGTCTCCCCCAGCCTGTCTGTTTGTTCATGTTCTTTTGGTCTGTCTAGTCTAAAGCTCGCCCGCCCCGTGATGATCGTAAATTGGTTTCACCTGCTCCCTTGTTTCGTTCTGTCCAATGGCCTGTGCTGTGTTCTCATTTATAAGATCTTCGGTTCATTGTCATCAGTCGTTTCGTTACCGGACGTTCTTACGTGATCCCGACTGTTTGTTTTTGTACGTTAATAAATTGTTTGAAAGCCCCCCACAAAGCCCCCACCCTGACAGAACTCCCATTAGCAGATTCACCCAAAACATGTCTAGTGGCGATACAAGTTGAAAAAAACAAACAAACAAGTAAGCCTCTTGGTTTTTAAACATACTCTTCAGCCAAGTTTTCAAGTTTCCAAGTGTTTTTATTAAGGTATTCTGTGTAAGACTTCTCTGATCCCTGCATAGGTTTATAGTTTACGATAACTTCTACAACATAAATGTTGGGTATGCACATAATGTAGGTGGTCTCTAATGAGGGGTGTTTCTTTGTTAGCTCCCTGTTATTTATGAGTTGTCCGGAGCACCCCACCCCTGGATGTGGACTATACTACAATACACAATAAATACATTCAGCTGGGTAAACAACAATTATAAATCAATGGCTCTCCCATCACCCACACATGCACACACACACAAACACACACACACACACTGATAATAATAGAATATATTTCTACATTATAACGGCTTTGTTTGTAGACTAATCTATGCTTTATTCATTCCTTTAGCATTCCCTTTTCTTCATACCAACAGTATATTCTGCTGTACAATAAAGCTAATATGTGGTACTGTTCCCCATACTGGAGGTCTGTATGTGCCAAGACATGCTTAACATGTTATGTCTTTAAGGAGTACATCCACTTTGCTGAAGTGGTTGCTCAGTCTTGCGTGCCACCATAATGTTTTCAGACATAACAACCTGCAATATTCATTGATGTTTTTGGTTTGTGTGATCTATGTGTGGTCAGTTGAGTCACCACGGTCGGGCTTTTTCCATGACCTGGATACACAGGGTTTACCATACGGGCTTTTTCCATGACCTGGATACACAGGGTTTACCATAGACAGATGTTACCAGATCCCACCATGTTCTGTCAGACAAGATCAACATTGGACCTCACCTCTGAGGTGATGAAACGGCAAGATGTCACCCAAGTCTCAGACAGCATACTTTAACTCAGTCTGAATAATAATGTGAACTTCAAATAGAGGCGGGCCATTAAGATCAACCATATTCAGAACCGACCGATTCACAGTTCCTGAACACAATCACAACCCCTTCTCACTGTCTTCAAGCAATGCCAATCTCAGATGTCTGAAACAATTTAAACATAACCTACAGGTGGATCAAACCATTTACAATCTCTTTTACAAAAGACACACTGACACTGATCATTAAACTGATTTACAACTATACACCTTTGTTCAATTCTACAACAAACTGGAGAAACCTGAGAACACACTCCGCTAGTAGACAGATCAACTGTTTATAGACATTGTGTTTTGGAGAAACAATGGAAATCACTTGCAGATGAAGAATGAGGAGATAATTCATGTGAATTTATGGAGGAGGCCTTCATGTTGAAGCAGGGAGGCTACAGGTTTAACACAATGTCAGTAGCATTCGCTGATGTCAAACCTGATCAAGCCTGATATGTAGGAATCGTACACCACCAATCACTATCAGTGTGACAGGCATGTCAGTTTGCCTTACAAGGATCTTCTCAGCTGTTACACATGGAGCCTTAACAGTGATTTTGACATAATTCCCTCGTGCACGGGTGATCAAATGAGGAGGCCATAGATTATTGAAGGTCACGATCAGTGTTTGATTAGAACAGAATGGAAGGAGACAGGGTTCTTCCGTAACCCACAATCAGTGTTTGGCAGTAACTAGTAACTAGTTACTGTAATAATTTGACTTTTTCAGTAACTAGTAGTGTAATTAATTACTATTTCCAAAACAGTAATATCACAATAACTAATCCAAGTAGCTATTAGTTACCGCATTACAAGAACGATTCTGGTCCAAGGAAAGTTAGGGTAGGCTAATTGAACCAACCTGTCAATCATCTGGTTTGAGAGGCTGCAATGTTTTCACTTTGGCTGATTGTAGACTCCTAAGGTTCACTATTGTTCCAATTGGTTCAATTCTAAAATGAGCTGGCTACACAGGCTTTTTCAGAAAGATTGAAAATATTATAGATATTAAAATACGATTGTTTGTTTCTGGTATAGATAAGGCAGTTGGTATCATGGGTAACCATCACTCTGCAGCCCCACACCCTCTGCAGACATGAGCACTAAACCGTAAACTTCACACCATACAGGTGTAGGGGAATGTGATGAATGTGGCCAGAATTAGCTTGTAACCTGAAGCTATGACAACAATGACTAAACAATGTTGTACTAACAAAAGCCAGTTTGACCTACATGTAGTGGTTTAAGCCCATTAGTCAACTGTCACTGACTTTGGCTAATAGGCCCAATCGGTTTTGACTATAACCAAGTTTGGCTCTAGAGAATGAGGTCAACGTTGGGTATTTGGTAACAAAGATAAACATCTTTATATTCTAAACATGCTCTTGCAGCCTCAACAAAAACAGACACTCAGGGACGTTGGAGCTGTTGCTTGACTATTATTACATGCTTTGTTTTCAGTTTAAAACCACTGATTAAGTACTGATTTATATCAGATTACAGTCTATTAGCAGCCCGCATTGGGGCCCTGTGCACATCCTATACAGATACCAGGGCCAGACCACAACAATGACGGAAACGTCTAGAAGGATGCTGAACAAGAGAGGAAAGACGCCTGTCTAAATGACCCCCATGAATGTGGGTGAGCGGCTAAGGATAAAGTTAAACAAACTTTGTGGCCAGGTCATGCTGTATCTGTCTGTCTGTATGACGCACATTGGAGAAATGGTGGTAGGAATTTCCAAACATGCCGTATTCACATAATGTGCAGTCCAATGGCAGGATGTGAGTTTGCAATCCCAATGCAAAAATTGAGTAGAACATCTCACAAACACACACAACGACACTAATACAAACACGTATAAGCAACTGCAAGCATAGAAAACACACGTCAAACGGAAATAAAAACACCAAACTGTTTACCTTGGCTTGGCTTCTATTATAAAGGCCTATCTTGATATGGCAGTAGCCTACATCTCCCACAGAACAGCCCCATTGTGCTGAGGAGGGATATTTACGCCATACCGAGGGCACATTTGCCACAATACGGATCTCTTACTTGTCCGGGATCCAACATGCTGGCACCATTACTTCTGTACAATTCGGTGCGTTTCCGGCCTTACAACTACAGTATTTGTCGTGGGAGAGTTAGTGAATGGCCGTTTCCACCACATGTCCATGCGTGCATAGATAAAAAAACTCTGAGCGGCAAACACAAAATGTGCATAAATGGACAAATGCAGAAATAACTTGGTGGTCCGGTAGACATAACAGATTACCTATAGTGCACTTGGTGGCTGAATTTCTTTGGAAAAAGACTTTAAAAAAGCGTAAAAAGACCAGAGTAGCAAACAGCTACCAACTAGACAATAATAATAATAATAAATTCAATTTATATAGCGCTTTTCTGAGTACTTCGTATCCACTTTACAAAGAAAGCACAAAAAAGTTCCCACATTTGAATAGCTACAGTAAAACAAGAAAAGAAAACAAAAGCTAGGTTGTAGCATATTCAGAAAATAAAAATGTAACGGGAGAGGTAGTAAAGATGGCTCATGTACATAATGTAGACAACTAGATCCAGACATGGCAGGCAGAAATAGAGAAGTATTTCTGCAGGGAGGCTCAGCGGAGAAGGACGTTCCCGCTGGGTTCCTCTGGCAGGGTTACACTGTAAACACGGCTCTAGTTTCTGCCCTGGACTTCTAAGTCAGCTGCATGTCACAGAGAGAGACTGAACTCCATTTCCCAAGAGGCAACACTTCTAAATCGGTGCTTCCGGCTTTAGCCAGAGGCGGGATTAGTGGCCTGACGTTCTGTTGCTACAGAAACGGTCTAACATAACCTTTGTCAAGTCAAAATGCCAATTGAATAGCCCTGGTTCACCTCGCTAATCAAATGACCAATTACACACTGAACACCTGCGAAACATGAGAATTGTGTGTGTGTGTATGTTTGTGTGTGTGTGTGTGTGTGTGTGTGTGCGTGTGTGTGTGTGTGTTTGTGCGTGTGTTTGTGGGTGTGTGCGCATGCAGGTACACACACCTCTTTTTGAATTCAGAGATAGCAATTAAAGGGGAATTTATGGTTGTTGCTGGTAAGTAAGTAAGTAAGTAAGTAAGTAATTACTTAAACGTTTATTGTCCCCAAAGGGGCACTTATTTGTGCAGTAAAATACCATATCACATTGTGTATAATAAACATATTGCTATATGAACCATGTTTACCAGATGTTGTTGTTGAACGATTGCAAGGGATATATAATAGGGGGGGAAAGGGGCTAGTGGAATATGGTATAGACTCATGTTGTTATTCTTCCCATGACAAGAAGGGTGCCTTACTGAAAAGGGCTTCAAGGATTCAGAATTAAAATGTGTGCACTTTTGACTCAGAAAAGATTCTCACTGATCAGCACACAGCGGAGCTCATTGAACGGACTTAACAATAGAAATGTAATCAATGGGTAGCTATCATTTGCTTTCATTTTTGGGTGTTGGGTGTGCTACTGTCCAACCATTTAATGTATAAAAAATAATGCTCTCCTTATACATAGGCTGACTATTAAAAGACTCCAGAATTAAAATTATTTAGGTGCACCTGCCAAACTTAACAGTATTTAAGGATAACAATATAACTACCTAGTGAAGCTGGAGTAGTATGCGCTGAACAAACACAACTGAAACAATCCTTCCATGAGCTCAGAGGGAACTTCACCTCCTCCAGACAACCAGACATACACGTGCAGGAGATGCACAGAGGGGAGAGGAATAGAGATGGAGCGATAGAGAGAATAGCCAGAGGAGAAGAGAAGAAGAAGAAAGCTTTTTTAATGTGTGCAGCATAACTTGGTGGGACCCCTGCCCTTCTCCATTAATCACAGGGAGATGGAGAAAGGGGGGGGGGGGGTATTATATATAGGGACTTTCCGGACGCAGTGTCCACTGTGAATTAACTTCCTAACTTCAGTCCAAGTCAAATAAAAGGTTGTTCTCATAGGATATTATGTAAACTCGTATGTGAACCCTCAAAGTTCTGCTTTGGGGGAAACCCTGGTGGAACGTTAAAGGCAGAGAAACCCACATCTCCACTTGATAGAGGCTGATAGAATCTTGCAGGAGGAGGGCAATGTTAGATGCCTTGTTTTAAAGACTTTTTCTTTAAAGCTTTTTCTTGACAGTTGAAATATTTTCTTTACAGTTTTCTTTGCTGTCTGGCTAGCTGACACTTTCTCTATTAAACAATTTGTTTTACTAAAAACTCTGCTTGAAACTCTGCTTGAAGTAAATAACATCTTCAGAGGATTTACCAAGAAAAGGACTTACAAAAAAACAAAAAAAAGGGCAACGTGTAAATTGGTCTGGAAAAAAAAAATGTACGTGTTCGACTCTCTCCAACCCTCAGCATACTGTGATAAAATTTTTATGAACTCGGTGCAGACTAAATCACTACACTGCACTGTAATAGGGAATACCACAATATACAAGCTAAATCAGCAGCTAATCAAGCCGCTGTGTGGGTTGGTTCTGTGATCGTCTCAAGAGCCAGACCTATCACCTCAATGCTATGGGTCTCTGCAAGGAATGTAAAGGTCAAACAGTAATATAGTGTATCGGATCATTTGAAGGGCTAATGGAACATCTCTGAGCATGTAATCCTATGGAGCAACAATGCAGGGACCAGGCAAAAGGGAGCTCACAGCATTCAACTGTGGACAAATGGTCCAGTGACAGACACCAATGGGTGCATGGGGAATTCCTATGGGGGTTCTTTTGCATGATGAACTACTCCTCGAAATATTCTCATACAATAATTACGTTTTCTCAAAATTACAAGATAAGAATCACAGAAATGCATAACAGATATTTACATTTTTATAAAAATACTGAAATCATATTGAAGCCTAATAAATCCAATAGGCTTCCACAGTAAACATATACAACTCAAGAATTGTGTAGTCAACAACCTATATAAAGCTTGGGGAGTTTGAAGAGCCCCCATTTGACTTCCCTGTATCGTTCCTAGTTTCTCAAGACAAAATATGTATTATCTGTTCACACAATATGTAATCAGGATGTTTCCCCTAAAAATCTACCTGCACCTAACAAGGAGACAAACACATCTCATTAGACAATTAGATTAACACACTTAAGTCAGCTATTGCAAGCTAAATGTAAGATAATACATTTTTTGTCAAATTCAACAAATACCTCCTCACATTTCCCTAGTTTACCGTTCTCTGTGCGTGTTGAAAAGATAATCTGATACTTCCACACGGCCCTGGCTCCGTAAATAGTAACATAAACAAAGTGGCAAACACCGCTCGTATCAACAAAGTCGTAGCACTATACGCTTTGCTTCACAATGCATTTCGACGTGTGAGGTGCCACCGCGGAGGACCGCGGCGCGATACTGCTTTGCCTGTCTTTAAGAGTAAAAAAAACACTGCGGACTCCTCAGTAATTTCACTGATAAATGTTTCAGTTTGTTGTTAAAGAGTATGCTGCTAACCTTATGAGCTCTACACAGTAACCACTAAAATCCATCCACATTCTTGGATGACCTTCTAGCTGATTGATGCGAGTATAGGGTTCAAGTCTGCAAAATATCATCTGGAAATGGACATTCTGCCCAATTTTGACCGGGAACTCTGTTTCAATTAAAAATAATGACGGAGGTGAATTCCAGTTGAATCTCTCATCAAAACAAGAAAAATAACTAATGATGATAAAGGTAAAATCTTCAGTTTTTTTTCAATTAGAACTTTAAACTGAAATGTTTAATCTAAATTTGGTCACAAGTGATACCTTATTTGGAGAGATGTGATGGGACCAGGAGATCTGTGTCAAAAACGGCCGTAAATCCCCTTTACAAGATTAAAGACTGCATATCTGTATAAGTGGAAGAATGAATCAGTCTCTACTTAAAATGGTTATCTTTTTCTCTAAGATCTCTGTAAAATGTCACACGCATGCTGGCCATTTCTAAACCAGCAGGGGCAAATAGCCAAAGTCATCAGTGCTTTCCTTATCACAATGCATAACCCCACAGTCAAACTACAAAGCCCCACTTTAAAGCAAATACTAATAGGACACAAAAAACCAAACATCATTACGTCATGTTTTCGGTGGCATGCACGCGCACACACACACACACACAGATGTGCACACACACACACACACGCACACACCAGAGTAACGCAAAGCTACAGCAAACATACAATAAAACCACTAGGGGGTGGGGAAAGGTGGATTTGAACTGCAGAGGTCAGAGGTTTTATTGTATGAGGTGACTCTACTTCATTTGTGCCTGGTAGTGTCTCTTACACACATGCACACGCACGCACACACGCACACACACACACACACACCACGGCACTGACCAGGCAAGCCCTGTACTTTCACATATTTCTTGTTCTTTTAATCTAAAGCCTTGGCTTTCCAAGGGCCAGCACAATTGTCTCTTCCCCTTATTGTTTTGGTGGGGCATTCTTGAAACCGCAACGGTAACTTTGGGAGGGGATGTGCTGGCCATTTTTCTCATGTTATCGCCCGCAGACATCTTTCCTTTGGCCCGGACGCACGTGTCAATCTTCCCTCACCTCTCGCCTGTTATTAATAACCATTCACACTTCACAGACGCACCACTGCCATTCACACGCAGCACAGCCCTGGTAACAGACGGAGTTTATACTGTCAGGAGTTACAAACATGCGCCTCTGAGATTTTGAAATAATCTGTTTGTTATTATGTTCCTATAGTTTAATTATCTTGGCCAGTCGACATATGTGTGAGTGTGTGTTTGACTACATTTTTATGGAGCAAGAAAACAAGTGGAAAAAACATTTTATTTCAAGCTATGAAATCCATCCTTTTGGGGGCAATGAGCCAACACATTTGAGACTGATTTGAGAATGTTTGTTTTGTTTTGTTTTCACAATAAGGTCAACAACTATGACTCACTGACTTAGACTGCACAGCCACTGTGTAGAAGCAGACGAAACAGGCTCCTAAACAACATTCATCACAACCGCCCACTTAGCATGAAACAGGTAATCGCTACAGCAGATGCTAATGCTGGTTTGCCAGCTTGGCTTCTGTAGCGAGGAACATCCTCCTCACACAGGACCATTTCCTGTATCACATGCACACACCTCCCCCATCACCATTTCCCCACACACCGTTTCCCCCGAACACATCTTGAAATATGTTCCCTAACACGGAACAATCAAACCAAACATCCTGTTAACATTAACAGTATCGGAGTTTGGTACTCTGTGTGCACATGGGTGGGCGTATGTGCGTATGTGTGTAGTACACGCTTTCACATGGGAGAGTGTATCCACACTTTAGCCCAATAAAGTGCGGCGTTTGGGTGTGTATAGAGCAACAGCTCCTCCAGTGCACATATGTGTGTGGCTAATACAACTGACCTTGGTCGTAAAATCAGAGACTCGCTTTGCTCACGCGATACTGTTGGTGTTCAACCAGAAAAACACACGAAAGTGTGAAAGTACTTAATCCAATGTTTTCAGATAGGAAGTTCCATCAGATAGGATGTTCCACGTGTATTAAGTGTCATGTGTTGGTGGGAACATGCAGTGCAGACCACAGAGTATGTTTGACCGTCAGTCCCACGGGTCAGATATGGATTTGAGATTAGCCACACAGTGTTTTAGAAGCTGCAGAGCTGTGAGTCAGTTTCTGAGTATGTGAGACTCGTGGGGTTACAGCGATGTCTGCAATTACTTCCTCCATTGTAATAAACCTGATACAAAACCTCAGGTACCTGACAACTATAACATAAATGCTTCAAGTATAGATTGTGAATGTTTCACTGGCTCTGATATTCAACATGGGCTTCTGTACAGAGCATCATCAGCTTCCCGTTAGCCCTTAACCAAATCCATAGAGCATCTGACCAAAGGAACTTTTCATCTGGCCTAAATGAAAAACATGCTTTTTAACCAGGACATGTTATTCAATATCTTGTTCTAGCCTGAAATGAGCCTTAAACATCTGACAAGGGCAACAAACAACCATGTAAAGGGGGCAGGAAACACACACGTGCACACGTGCACACCAATACACATATATGCTCAAACACAAGAGGACTCCACATAGGAAATGAACATCACAAGGTTCAGAGATGGAAAAATAAATTAGCCTGTGTGAGTTGAGGGGGTTCCTAAAGAGGGGTAATAATAATACAGTTGCATTAAGGGTCGTTTTAATGCTACATCTCTACATTCTTTGAGACTGCACATTGTGACAGAGAGCTACTAATTTGTGACCTTGAATACAGTCACAAACTGCTTACAATTGTTACATTTAGCTAGGTACAATGTGTTTTTTATGGTATGGTTCGGTCACAACAAAGTGAATTCAGATCGCAGACATTTTACAGTATGTTAATTAAGGCCTGCCTCTCACAATATCAATGAACTGACCTATATATTAATGGACTGACCTTTTGCCTTTTAGGTACAGTACTGCACTTCAGATGGGATTAATATGCAACAGCATTTAAAGGTCCTATGTCATGGGAATTGCTATTTAATAGTGTGCTACATAAATGAAGATGCTCTGGTGCTGTTATCGGAAGGCCGATAATAACTTCCTAAAACAATATTTTTGTATTATTATAACAAAGTTAGCATTCAGCTTTATTTCAGGTTACTTTCAGGTTGCTGCAGTTTGAAGGCTAATATTTTCACACTGAAGAATATGAAACACTCCTACAAGAGTCAGCTGTATCAGGAACGCCCCTAACAGGATTCAATGAACACCCCCCATCCTGTCAGCATATTGCATATGGTATTGGCATAGTCTACACGTGCCTTTTAGGCAGTTCAGGAGTGAGGAATAACTCGCCTGAAGTTGAGTTTGGTTCTACATTCTCAGCACTTTGCAGGTGCATTCAGAGAAAACTGTACACTATGAAAATCAATAACACGTGGGCTAAATAACTTACTGCTTGCACGCCCGCAGCGAGGATGGAAACGAGGAGGCACAGAAGCAGCAATCTGCAGATAATGAAAAACACAGCATAAATGACGGAAGATGGTAATTAAAGAGACAGTGTTTTATTTGGTAATAAACAAACCGAGCTGCTTGCCTTAGATTCTTTAGTTCAATTGCGTGTTGCGCTTGCATGCTTCCACTCATCCGGACCTCGAACTTCATTCCTAGACGCTGCGCTCTCTCCTTGCGCACAGGTTTAGAGCATGTCTGGTCAAGAGTGCAGCCTATACGACACATTGGTTACATGAACACATTCAATAATTGATTCCCCATCTGCCAGTAAATGAATAAATGGGTGAGAAATACAGTGTAGTATTGCTTATTTTTGATTAAATAACATACTGTATATTAATGCACATGGCTATCTGCTGTGTTATAGGCTACACCAGTCGGCAACGACGGTGCCTCAGTAAACGTCTTTAATAAAGACAAGTAAAGTTTCAGTTATTGATTGAACAATATCATTAGTCACTCACGGTAGCGCGGATACAGGGTCTTCGACCAGTGGCGCTTCACTCTGTCGTGAATTTTTCGAAGTCGAAGTGATGCACGGGTTCCCGTACACGAGTTTCACAAGTAAAGCCTAAAACAACCAGTCGTTTACACACCGAAGCCTCCGAACATAATGTGTCAATGCTAGCATGAAGGATGAAGAGTAGTCCCACTCCTTACCGAGAAAAGTCAAAGTGTTATGAACTACAGGGTTGTGTCTTTTAGCATGGACGAGGGTGGTCGTTTTCAGGAGGGTGTGGTAGAAGACAAACAAGAACGAGAAGCATTGATCAGAACCTCACATAGTCTCAGGCAAACGTGCAGCCTAGCCCGCTGCTGCATATGCTCTGTAGATGACCTGAATATTACTTGAAAGAATAGTTCAACAGGTGTTTATTAAGGCGACATTCTGTTCGGTTGAGTAGAGTTTCAACTGCGACACGGACGCAATGCTGTTACCGGCGGGCACCCTGCTTCTGCTAGCGTCTTTCTCCAGCATTGTAGACCTGTCAGGAGCCGAGGTAAGGGCAATAATGTTCTTAATATCAACTTTTCGGAGTTAATTAATGGGATGTAGTTGACATATCAATATGAGATGCAACTCGGTGCGCATCCTGCGCTCCCGCCAATGCCCTGAGCGTGTAATATGGCGACTTTCTTCCATACAGGTGCGTGTGTTATATAAGTATTCTCTCAGTTTACTTTTTAAATGGATAAGTAAAATATCAGCGGGGACTGTGAAATAATAATATTCTACAACGGTATATGTGAGTGAGATGACGATTTGATCAGCTGGTGTGAAGACTATATGTTGGTGTCCTATAGTCAAGCCTGCTTCAGTTCTGTAGGGGCAACCAGTGAGAACGTGAGAAAGAGAAAGAGGGTGTGGCACAGGGGTCGTCAGAGAAGGCTCGAGGCTCCGAGGTGGCTAAAGGTGTATGCCCTTTCATCCAGCTGTCCAAACAACAGCACAGATATATAACGTTTAATGTCTAAACTGTTAAATTATAACTGTGTCATCAGTGTGGGTTTGGGTTTTTGGTCATGCAAGGAATTTCAAAAATGTTTAATTTATATTGCCACACACATGGCAACAGAAACTACATTTACAGTACACCTTATTCATCTTTTTGTCATGTCACCTGTTTCATCTTCATGTAATTTATGGGCATTAATCACTTACAGTCTCAAAGGGCTGCACAAGCCCACATTTTACATGATGGCTTGGCCCACATGTGAACTATCTGAGCCATTTGATGTTAAATTACATTTATTTGTGTTTGTTTTTGAGCAATCTTGGCAGTATAAGTTGTGCTTTCAGGCAGCAGGGTTTAGGCCAGATATTTCACACCTGAGGATGAGCGTCATGGGGAACATACTCTATGCACTTAAAGTGTAACTGCACCCCAGCTCTGAGCCTGACTGCACCCATTGCACAACTATGGAAAATGCTAAAACGTAGTCAATGAGCTGGCTGAGGGGACTAAGGGAAGCCCTAACGTTAACACTTTTTTGACGTGCTGACGTGCAAGAGGGCGGGGTGTACTGTTGAAAACCAGTCAAGTCCGGGGCGACGTTTAACGGATATGATGTGTAGAGCCATTTTCAAACCATAAAATCCAGAATTGTATAAAAATGGGAATGTTTTCAATAATATTAACACCAGCATTAATGCGTCTCATCACAGTGCGGTCTTATTATTTAGTTTACATCTCAAACACAATTTAGGGTGCAGTTACACTTTAAAATCACATCAGTGATTGTAAATATTAGAAATTGCCTCAATATAGTGATTGTTTTAGTCCCAGTTTTAGTGTTAGTAAGTGTTTAGTGCTGCTTAGTGAATGAATGTCACGGTATTAGTCAGATTTTGGGAAGCCAAAGAATGCACCAATCCTGAATGTTGAGCACGAATGTAAATCTGATCTGATTGTGATTATTTAAAAAAATGAATCATAGCTTTTACAGTGTAGTCAGAAATAGTGGAAAAGTGTCGACGTCTAAACAGATCAAAATGCTTATACAATATGGCAAAATAAATCAATATGTCAGAAAATAATATAAATACCTCAGTTCAGCATTGCACAATCGTGAGGATTTCTTCAACCAACAGGGAACTGTTATGGCCTTTAACTTATATCTTCAGTGTGTGAGTAACCTTTAGAAGCTAACATTAAATAGCAAAATGGAAATAGGGCAATTGTTCAAGTACACTATACTCAAACTAGACTAGAACTAGACCTACACATTTAACATTTCGCAACAAATACTGCATGCAGTCCAAGGAAAACCTGGCCAATAACTGCAGGCAGTTGTTACAGTACTTGTGAGCCTCTGGTCCAAATCATTAGCAGCGTTGCTTAGGAAACACTACAACAAAAGATATATTCTGCTGTTAATGGTGTGTTCAAACCTCCGTGCCACAATAAAATGAACATAGTGTACCACAGTAGTCACGCCGGATGTCCGAAGGTCCCTGCCGCTACCCAGGACCAGCTGCTAAGCAGAAGAACAGAGCTATCAGGCTGACCAAAGCAGAGACAGTGTGTGTGTGTGTGTGTGTGTGTGTATTCCTGGGGGATGGAAGTTGGATGTACATCTTGTAACAGATCAGATGACACTAGGAAAAACAACAGGCCTTAATCAGCCAATTTCATCATTCTGGGTTTTGTTATTGGGAGAATTCCCATATACTGGTTACCGGTCAGAGTATGGGCCTCCTGCTCCATGAAGACATCGGCAATGAATACTGCATACTTCACACACATGCATGCACACACACACACACACACACCTACACACACACACACACATACGCGCACACACACACATGACCATACATACTTCACACACATGTACGCACACACACACACACGCATGACCATACACACTTCACATGCACACACACTTTCAACCATACCTATCCACACGCACACACACACACACACACACACACACACACACAAACACACACAGATACACACACGCAAACAGACACACAAACACACAAACAAACACATGCTCACGCACACACACACATGCACAGACATGCTCACACACGCACACACACACACACACACACACACACACACACACACAGACAGTCAGCGTGAACGCCCTGCCTCCATACCTTTCAGACAGGTCAGAGCGATAACGACCATAATGAGAACATAGTGTAATATCTCCATGCTCTGATTAACCAATGCTGTCTCCTCCTACATAGCTACAGTGCTGAGGAGGTTCAGCGCTATCAGCTAATGTGGTGCATCTATTCTCTATATTCCTACGCTTGGGCCATGAACGTCTCCGGTGTGATTATTATTACGGTGCACGATATCAACAGAATTGAGTGCCTCTTCTTTGGTGGTCATTAAATACGGTCTCTGATTCATCATGTCTCCCCAGGGAGAAGGGGTAAAAGACAGATGCACAATTTCCTGGAGTGAGAGCACACGTGTGTGTGTGTGTGTGTGTGTGTTGGGGATGGGGTGGGGTGGGGTGGGGGTGATGGAGGGATGGAGGAAAGCCGGTTCTGTCTCACTTCTGGGTCATGATGTTCCAGAGCCTTCCCCCAGGGAGGCTGGTGGAGACACTGGATGCACGGAGGAAGCAGTCCTAATTACTGTTTATGCTCAACCTGCAGTAGTGACGTATGTGTGTGTGTGGGATGCCTCTTACAGGCTGCAGATTATGATAAAGCCTGCCTGCCTTGTAAAATACCTGAACTGAAGCCTTGAGTCTTAGACAAGGAGTTTAGTCTCATCCCTCATCCTGCAGCCCGCCCCTAAGACTACCCCCCCCCCCACCCCCACCCCCCTCCTCCAGAGCCAGAGCCAACAGCTGAGCCTGTCACCATGACTACATGGCCACCAACTGAGCAGTGCACCCTGCAAAAGGAGACCCCTGTCCTCACCACCATAAAAGTGCCGACGGGTTGCGTGTGATCATCTGTGTTTGTGTGTGTCTCTGTATTTTGATAGGGATGCCTGGGTGTCATGGCAACGCTGACCTCACACTTGAAGAGTGTGCGTGCGTGTGCCCCTCTGTGTGTGTTCCCTGTGCCTATGGGGTTATCGTAGAGACAATTAACACCCTCTGTTATGACAGACCACTTCCACATGGTCCTGGATGCTATGTGATATCTACAGAGTACCACGGTATGCTGGGAACAGATAGCCTGCTTTGTAGGCTGCAGCAGGTCAGCTAGAAGTATTGTCTCCAGTGGCAGGTTAGCAGCGTCGCGAGAATAGGATGGTCTCGCTTCACTGTAACTTTGCCGCGAGAATTAAAGCCAAGAAATCCTTGACCTGACCAATCAGCGTAGTGCAGATAGCTACGGGCGAGATTCAGGTGTGCTGACAGCAAAAACAATGACTTGAAAACAATAATGGCCGACAGATCTAATCAATTGACAACAGAAATGTGTGTATGAGTGCCTGCTGCCCTTTTAAAAAACGGTTTTGATTGATGGCTCCACAGATGGACTTGTGACTAGCAATCCATCTGGCATGTCAGGCTAACGGGTTAGTATAAAATATACATATAATTCACCACATACAGCAACCAAAGAGTGTATGTCATATAGTAAGTAAGTGCAGGAACGTATGTTGATGTGACTTTTACATGCAAATGTTTTACTAAAGTATCTCTTTTACTAATCATTCTATTGATTTGTAATCTTTATCAATACAAAACACCTTCAATGCGATTGGGTGCTCCCTCAGAAGCTCCGCCCCCCACATTTCCAAGGCTAGGCTATTGTTGTGATGAGCACCATTTTGATTGTGTTCCCATGTACAAAGCCAGCGCTGTAGAAACACCTGATTATTCTTTCAGTCTGCACACAGAACAGACAGTTAGTGTCAGCATAGATATTGGCTGAATTGAACAAACGGTTTAATAGTTTACAGTCACTGACTATACCTTTAATTTTAAACATCATGCAAAGTACATGCCTACACTCAAACTGTATTGCCTAAAGCAAGGGTTCTCAAACTTTCTAGGTCGCGACCCCCGCTCAGCCATATTAATATTTGATAGTATTTTAAAACAGGCTAGTAGTATAATAAAATCACATCAAAGTAATGTATACATTGTACTACTGCTAACAATTATTACTAACTATGCCATTTTAATAATTGTACATGTTTATTTCATTTTTGAAAATCACCTTGCGACCCCCTCCTCTGTGTGTTGCGACCCCCCCCCCCGGGGAAACCCGACCCCCAGTTTGAGAACCACTGGTCTTAAACACAGCCACAGTCGGACTACAAACAATTTTGTCTGTCAGCTCAACTGTCTCAACAAGCCAATCTGACGGTGACAGTGTCGTTTGTATACCAGGGGCCATATACAGTACAGGGAGCCAGCTATTTAGCCCTTAGTTAGGAGCGTGTTAAGTGTTGTACTGGGTGTCTGGCTCACGCAGACCCCCTGTGAGGCTGGTGGGCTGGGGTGAGAGGTGAGAGGTGAGAGGGCAAAGAAGGGCAAAGAAGGGAGATACCCAACAAGTGGCTCTGAGGCTGCATGCCCGGCGGAGAGAATTGGGGGACGGGGGGAAGCGGGATTTACGAGCCCCAGAGGTGGGCTGCTGGAATGTGGGCCGGGGGCCAAGCAGCTAGTCCACCCCTGCGTATAACCCTGCCCTAGCACTGGCAGTCCCAGGCCCACTCTGTCCTGGCTCAGGCCAGAGGTAACGAAGACATTCTGACATTTACGAGTCTGTTTTTTGACATGTCACCGCTCCCTGTACGATTGCAAGTTTCGGCCTTTTGCTGCCATCGCCTGTTTCGCCTGGTCAGCTTCTGGGGCTTAAAGCTTCAGCAAGTTGTTAAATCTGTGCAGAGACAGCGTGTGTATACTGAATTCTGGGCTTCACTTTTGCTATTTCCTAAGCCTCTGTGTGTTTTTCTGTGTGTCTGCTTCTAATAGAGTTCGTGTGTGTGCGTCTGCATAATCCATCTCAGCGAGCGATTTGTGTGGGCTGTGCCTGTTTGTGTGTGTGTGCCTCTCTGAAAGGGAAGGGAATGTCCTAAGAATCTCCTAAAAACCTCTGAACATCACCATGGCAACAGTTAATATCCACATCAGTCATGCATTATTTATATTTTTTATTTTGACCAAAAAAAGTATGAAATAAATCAAAACTTATAATAAGGGCTGTACAGCATTTAATCACATTACAGACTTAAACAGGTTCATGGCCCTGGAGGTTCTTCAGTAGCCCTGGTCCAGTGCCAGGACAAGCAGGGCTAATCTGGCACTGGTGCTCCAGGGTTAGTGGGTATGTGACCATAGAGGGACCTTCTCAGTTCCTTGTCTGCCAACCAAGTCCCCCTTTAAGGCACCCATACCCTGTTTTCACTCCTGGGGGAGTCCCTGTATACTACCTTCAGAAATAATCTCTCAACAAGGTTGGAAGTAGCATTGTTTATACAGAGCAAGGTTCAGTGCCAAAGTGCGTGTGCGTGCGTGTGTGTGTGTGTTGTGTGTGTGTGTGCGTGTGTGTCTAAGTGTGTGTGTGTGTGTGTGTGTGTGTGTGTGTGTGGGGGGGGGGGGTTGTGGTGGTCAGGTAGATGATCATGCATACATCAGCATGGGTGGAAGCAGTAGAGAGAGTCAGGCACTAAAGACTCACGTGATTGGGAAAACACATGCCACACTTTTGGCCCGTTCAAGCAACTAGTTTATGACTTTGGCAGAATGCACAGCACGTATACACACTATAGCATGACTGATAATACGCTAAGTCTCATTACTCCGTGTTGAACGTGACACCTATCGACTTATGCTGACCTTACACTAGAAGACTCTAGGAAGACTAAAAGAATAAAGTCTGGCAGCCTCTCACACTGACACCAGGTGCCTTTGAAAAGCCTGAGAAGTCTCTGGAAAGACTTGTCTAAAGTCAGACACGGTCTCACAACTAAGTGTAATGGTGGCCAGCAGGTAGCTATACAGTGAAGTTAGATCCTCACTCTGCGACACCTCATAGGGCATTGCCTGCCTTGTAGAGCGGCTGCTCTCTGCGTGAGAGAACGGGGTTTGTTTCCCCATTGGGGACAGACAACCTCCGTCACATAAAGACAATGTGTCATTAATTACTGGGTTTTTATTCTGGTGCCACTGCCAGATCCATTGGCTAATGTATGTAATGTAAAACATTTAGAAAGTCCCCCAACATTTTTTAAAATAATAATAATATGTTTATAAGTTGAGCTGGTCTGGAACCTCAGAAACATTTATTTGATAATGTCCTGTTCTTGTGTGCACGCTGACATTTATCCCCTTGCATATTTTTGCTTTAGATGTATCGTCCTATAGTATCTAGTGACTGATCTACTGTTCTGTTCTAGAGTTACTGTGTTCTGCCACATTGAGTTTAGGATTGAGGGTCTGTCCCCCTTTGGGGGGTGGGGGGGTGGGGGGGGGGGTTGGGGGGGGTAGGGGGGGGGGTGGTCACAACATCTTTTACGTTGGCTCTCTGTCAAGTTGATTTAAATATATAATTTCTATCTGTATTTTTTGCCTTTGGTAAGAGGTTCACAGTGTTCCCAATGCAGGGGTCCGTTGTGGTTGTTTACAGTATGTTACTGTTCTCATCTTGCATGAGGGATGGAAACAGTTTGAAAACCACTGTTCTACTAGCTATGCCTGATCCCAGCTTAGGCATTTTCTTTCTGAAGGAACAGATGCTTACTTCATCTCCATCACAGTTGCCCTTTTATGTTGTGGCTGCAGGGTTTCACTCAGCCTTGGTGGACAATAAGGATTGTTCAATGCCTATTGAAGTGCTTTATCAGATAACCTAAACTTGGAAATGGACCAGGCCAGTCACATATGTTGTCTGGGGATGGTAGCTTCCAGAAAAGGCACATGCATGGCATTGTCGTGCTATGCCTTTCATGTGTATATGTGGGCCTTTAGGTTTATGCAGATGTAGATGCTAAATCAGTTTAGTTGTCAACAGCCAGCATCTGTTTTGTCATCTAAAGCAACACAGCACAGGTTCAGCGAGGTTTGTATCTTGGAGTCCAGCCGAATGTTCAGGGTGTGGTTGTACAGCGCTAATAATGGAAAGCAAGAGTCTAATCAGCTGAGTAGTCTGGCATGGTTATTAAAGTCTTAGTCTAAGCTTTCTCATGAAAGCCTCAAAATGTCTTGTCTTTAACAAGACATGAAATGTCTTCAGTCTCTTCTTTCTGTCTTTCTGGCTCAGACCTACAGTATAGGCATCTTATAAAGCTCACATCCGAATTCATAGACTTATTCATTTTTAGCCGAAACACAAAATCTTTTGAACAGAAGCAACACACGAACGCACTCACCCTACGCCAACGCACCAGCCACTACTTACTGCACATCTATACTCCCTGATGAAGTTAGTGACTTACCGCAACAGCACTGATGAACATACTTCTCCGCTACTAACTCATATCCCAGACACTCCCGTTACACAATAGCATGGTCATCATTTGGTTTCCATTTGATAACAATGCCGTAGTGGCTCTCATTGTTGCACATGTACCTTGTGATGGTTGGCGGAATGGATAATTACTAACTTCTGAAATAAGTCGGCATTGTGATGAAATTAAAATCCTGAATTCTCTTAGCCTCAACGGGACATTACTAAGATGTTCTTTAAACAACTGTGCAGCGAAACAGCTTTTGTTTTGAACAATGCGTGCAGGTTCCTTTGGCGTTTGTGCTGTTTACGACACAATAACATTTTTCAGTTGCAGGACTTCTCTTCCCTCACTTCTCTCTAGCAGAAAGGTAGACTTTATATAAACATTGTGTTACAGGAATTCGTGTCTGCTTAAGCTTACATGATGACGAGGTTTGCTAAGTCAAAGTAAAACATTTGCGTAGATCTTTTAACACATCCAACCAATCGGGCATAAAGAAAAATACATCCTGTCTGTAAAAGATAAATAAACAGAAATATAATATCTTATTAAACACAACAAGGAAGCCCAACTCAAAATGAAGACAATGTGTGAGAACTGTGACTGCTCAGTTTCGTAGCGTGGTTGGTACGGAGGTCATTTCCTGTCCTCATGTGCAGACCCTGTTGCCAGATTCCGGAACACTCCTGAGAGCCGAGGGGGACCCAGTCCCTTCTTGTCTTTGTGAGCTTAAAAGGCAGGGAAAAGGCCTTCCTACTTGGAGAACGACGGACTTCCTTCTTCCTAGACCCTGCATCCTGCTCGCTCTCTCTCTCTCTCTCTCTCTCTCTCTCTCTCTCTCTCTCTCTCTCTCTCTCTCTCTCTCTCTCTAGCCAAAAATGGATGGCATGACCATCCAAAAGTATATTCTCCACCTGTTTCTGCTCACGCTACGTCCCAATACGTGTTTGAGTTTCTGTGTGCGTACTGTGTGTGTGTGTGTGTGTGTGTTTGCCGCGTGCGTGCTGTGTACAAAACGGCGTTCCTGTGGGATTGTTGAGGAATGTTTACTTTTACTGTGTGGAACAATCAAGTGCCCGAGCTAGCTAGATGTGTGGGCACAGGAACAGAGTGCTACACACGAGCCAAGCCTCGACGCTGCTACAGTATTTGGTGTAGTCGTGTTTACTGTATAGCACAGCTTCAGTATTGTAAATCTCACAGCTAACGTGCTAGCTTGCGGTGCTCACACAGATGTGGTACAGGGAAGTGACATGCTGGGAGCTCTGCGTGTCATTTGTGAATGCCAGGTATATCCATGTATTGTTTGAAATCTTAAAAGGTATAGTCAGCTGTTGCAAGCTAAATGTAAGATAATACACTTTTTGTCAAATTCAACATATATCTACTCACATTTCCTGAGGTTACCGTTCTCTGTGCGTATTGAAAAAATGATCAGATACTTATACACAGCCCTGGCTCTGTAAATAGTAACATAAAGAAAGAGGCAAACACCACTGGAATGTCGAAATATAGTATATAACAATGCATTAGGACCACGAAGCGATACTATTTGAGTTGAGCTCGAAGTTAGCAAGAATGACCTTTAAATCTGTCCTAGTGGCTTAGCCTGAGGTTAAAGGTCAACAGATCAAGCTTTTGTGTGGGTCATGTGACAGGTCAAGATGTCGTAGGACCCTGGATTATGAGACGGCAGTTCAGGTAGCCATGTAATCTGCATTAGAATTAATAGCACAATGCCTCCACTTTAGTGGCCTTTTGGATGATATGAAACCGAACGGCAGTCATTAGCTGCGTTTACATGGACCATAATATTCCAATTGGAATCTGGTTAAAAGCCCAACCCGAAAGAAAATGCTCCATGTAATCACCACGATCGAAAGAGAAATAACCAACCGAATCAAAATTTTATTCCGAAGCAGAGAGGTAATATAACCCGTTCCATGACCTGATTGAAGCAAAATTCTACCATGTAAACGGTTAAACCTGATTACTTCCTGATTACTTCCGTTTTGTGTGATAAACTATTCTGCACAGCCACTGTACAATGGATGTATTATAAGAATGGTACAAAGTCTGGACAAATCAGCTGCGACGAGCGCAATTAAGTTTCCCTCAATTAAATTAAGGGAGTTATTACGGTGACTTAATCTGGAGCCATTAATGTCTTCACGAGTCACACAAATAGCCTCACTCTCTGACGTACCTACAACTAGAATTTTTTAGCTGGTTTTATTTGCTAGCGGGACACTTTACAATTATAAAATAGATAATGTGTGCATGTTTAACATCAATTCCGATTAAAAGTAGGTGACATCCCATTTCATCAGGTAACACGAAACCTTCAAACGGAAAGATTCTAGGGCTATCCCCAATACCATCTTACAGGTTACGAATACTTGATGGTATTTCTGAACGAGTGTTTGAATACTCATTCTCAAAAACTGACTGACTTTCATGTTCATCCTTCCAATCCTTAGTCAGCCACACAGTTTGTGTGCATTGAGTAGAAATTAAGATTATATTGTCTAGCTGGGGAAATAGATACATTTCTGTGTTAATACATTTGTAAAAAGCAAACCGCATATTTGGAAATAGTTTTACAAAAGCCTATCAGGTAATTGGTGCATAAACATTCACCAAAATGCAGGAAATGAAGTGTTTGACCCTCAAAATGTCCTACGGGAGCACCCCCAGACCCCCGCTTTGACTGCCCCCCCCCCAATATCATCTGTGAGGTAGGCCCCGGTCCCCAGGAGCTGGAGGGTCATTTGAACACTGCTTGTAACAACACAAGGTTGTAGTGCCTAATGAGTTGAATATTTATGTTTAAAAAATTAAAAATATATATTATTTTAATAAATGCTTTTGCTCTACTGCGTGTAGCGGGACCAGCCAATATGAGCAAATGTCAATAACTGACTGACTCATTTGACACCCTGGAGTCAAAGCGAATTTCCATTATCCTGATATTTTACCTGAAGATTCTGTTTTACTCTGTGTGTGTGTGTGCGTGTGTGTGTGTGTGTGTGTGTGTGTGTGTGCGTGTGCGTGTGTGTGTGTGTGTGTGTGTGCGTGCGCAGGCACAAGCTACTCACACATGCAGCCA
>JAODOY010025532.1:0-23584 GCA_025399855.1 Forbesichthys papilliferus | reverse complement strand
AGCATATAGATGTTCCCAGTACAAAGCACAGGTCTGAAGCATATAGATGTTCCCAGTACAAAGCACAGGTCTGAAGCATATAGATGTTCCCAGTACAAAGCACAGGTCTGAAGCGTATAGTGTGATATTCCCAGTACAAAGCACCAGGTCTGAAGCATATAGATCTTCCCAGTACAAAGCACAAGGTCTGAAGCATATAGATGTTCCCAGTACAAAGCACAGGTCTGAAGCATATAGTGTGATATTCCCAGTACAAAGCACCAGGTCTGAAGCATATAGATGTTTCCAGTACAAAGCACAGGTCTGAAACATATAGATGTTCTCAGTACAAAGCGCCAGGTCTGAAGCGTATAGTGTGATGTTCCCAGTAAAAAGCACCAGGTCTGAAGCATATAGATGTTCTTAGTACAAAGCACCAGGTCTGAAGCATATAGATGTTCTCAGTACAAAGTACCAGGTCTGAAGCATATAGCGTGATGTTCCCAGTACAAAGCACCAGGTCTGAAGCATATAGATGTTCCAAGTACAAAGCACAGGTCTGAAGCATATAGTTTCTCCCAGTACAAAGCACAGGTCTGAAGCATATAGTCTGATGTTCCCAGTACAAAGCACCAGGTCTGAAGCGTACAGCTGTGTCACCAGAGCTACTTACAAAGCCCAACATGAGAGGGAAGCTCGTACAGCAGGAGCGGTTGGCACACAGGCGAATGCATATCTATATGGCGCACGCACGCACGCATCCACACACACACACTCTCTTTCAGAGTATGCACACACAACAGCGCACACAGGCACAGCACATCCATGGATAGGTGGGAGCGTGAGAGACCACATTGAAAGGCGTACCGTTAGAAAAGAAGTGACTGTGCAGAATAGGTATGGCACATTGAGGACATAACAGGCCTCCGTATTCACACACTAATTGGTATAAAATAAACGTCTTGTTTCTTGGCAGAGAGAACACACAATTGCCCGTGTGTGTGTGTGTATGTGTGTGTGTGTGTGAGTTCACTGCATGCACGTGTTGTGTGTGTGTGTGTTTTCCTCGTGTACGGCTCAGAGGCCTTTGTGAAATTGTGTGCACGTGACTGTGTGTGTTTGCGGTGTGATCACAGGCGGCTGCCTCAAAAGGGTCCTCTGACCAAACACTGGGCGATTTCACGGTCTCACAATCGCCCCCGCTCCACCCCACAGCCCACAGCGGTCTGACACAGCCTGCTGAAAATGGCTGTGCCACTAGTTCTAAGATTTCATTAATTGTTGCATACTTGGCTTATTTACACTCAAACAAATGACCGGTGTCTGTTATTTTAATGATGTTTAGTATTGATGCTTTAACACTGGATGCTTTCTGCCCTTATATTTAATGGTGTTTATTAATGATGCTTTAAAACACTGGATGTAACTCGTTGTACAAGCCTGGGTGATGAGTTGCTCATAATTATGAGTCAGTATTATGAGCAGCTGTCCCAGAGGAAATTTCTTGTTTCCTGAAAAGTTTGATTAATTACATTATAAAACAGTGCCCTGCTATAACAGTGGGGAAATCTAGGTAAACAAACACATAAAAGGTATAGAACGTACAATTTTTCATTTGACAAAATATGCTTTGTCAAGATATGCTTGTTGATAACTGTAACACACTATTCATTAGGTTATAAATAGCTTGTCCATACATGAAGGCCCCCATATAACTCTGAGGAAGATAACTTTATGCATCTAACCATCTGTTTTGATTTTTTTATGCATTTAAAGTTGTCAAAGACTGATTCTGATGTTTTCATGCGCTCCAACTATTCCTTGCTTCATTTTCAATTTTCTTTGTTATTATGGTCTCAATTGGGCTTGGCGGGAGGGGTTTGGTCTAGTGCTGGGCGGTATACCATTTCATCCGGTATACCGGTATTATGGCTAGAGTCAGGGTCTGACTCTAGGCTTAAAGGAGCTTTGTTGTGTGGTAACGGGTGATACTGCATACATTTGTTATCGGTTTTACTACTCCGATAACTATATTTTTTCCAAGTGCCACATTGGCTCATATGGTGCTTCATAATACTATTTTGGTGCTTATGAACATATATTTTATGCTGTATTAAGGCACACGTGGCTTGTGGTCGGGAACTCCAGTGTCACAGATTGTAATGTAATCTTCTGTTTGTACGGCAAAAGAGGCACTTTAAGGATGGCGAAGACTTTGTAACTACGATCCGCCATTCTTTTCCCTGTGTGTATCTTTTAATACGTCTATGGAAATGACCAATTAACTGAGCATCATGTATGTTCGCCCCGGTACCTCGAATACAGTGTTTTATTGCTCTGAATTTGTCTTTCATTGACTGTCTGTACTGTAGCGGGAAAATGTCCCTGCACATCTGTTTGTAATGTGCATCCACCGCTTGCTTTTCCCATCGTATGTGGTGCCTCGAGAAAATGCCTTTTAAAGTACTAGCGCTACTGCCTGTCGGCTTTGAATCCGACAATTTTAATTGCAAACGCAGCAACGCTATTGGTATTCCAACACATTTACTGCAGGTGAGGAGATTATACAGTAAGTTGCTAACAGTGGAATTAAAATGTTTTGATATTCTAATAATGCTATATACTGTGCATTCGATATATTTTGTAAAAATACAGCGATAGCCATTTTTGCTCACACCGTCCAGGACTAGTTGGGTCAGCTGTTAAAACGGCCTGGTTAATAATAGAGTGGTTGTGTGATTGCAGGTTATCTTTGCGCTGAACCAGACACTGCTCCAGCAGGAGTCGTTGCGGGCGGGCAGCCTTCAGGTGCCCTACACCACCGAAGACCTCATCAAACACTACAACTGTGGAGATCTGAACTCAATCATCTTCAACCACGACACCTCACAGGTCAGTCCTCTCTGTCTGTAGTAGCATGCACACTGTATTATTAATTTCTATTCACTGTGAGTTATAGATGCCAGCCTTCTTTCTAGTTAGCCAAGAGTCAGTTGGAATCCATGACCTTTCAGTGTTCCCCCATGAAATAACTCCTTCAACCCTACATCCACCCCATCTCTCATCAGCAGTTTACTTTTCACCTCTCTGCCCACCCCTGCCCTCTCTTACTCCATGGAGCCTTCCCCCGTGTGAACTGTCCCAGACTCAGAGCGCTGTCAAACTCTTTGTCCATTCAAACTATTTCAATATTGGAATGGTGCATTCCTCTATTGTTTCCTAGCAGTGCCGAGGAGACTAAATTGCTGCTCCAGATTGCTGTTTGTTTGAAACAAACACATGTACCCGTGAAGCTGTAGGGTTACAGAGGACAGTGAGAGAGTTGCGCGGTGAGGAGTAGAGAGCGTGGGAGCAACTATCACTCACAACGTTTCAAACCTAAATGGTTTGGCCCCCTGCCACACGTTTCCCTCCACGCTAACATTGTACAGTATGTTTGCTTGATTAAAGGTGGAGTCAGCGACAAGCGATTGTAAGCAAATGCACTTCTATTTTTGTTTTCTCACGGTCCAGTGCCTGTCCGTTATGTGTGAGTGAAAATAAGCTGGTTTTTATACAGCTCGGGCTTGGTACATGAACACAAAGTGGTGCAGACCGCACACAACAACACTGCCCTAGCCTTGGCACTGCATTTCCAATGTGGAGGGCAGAGCTTCTGAGGGAACACCCTATGGCATTGAAGGGAGAGATGTTTTTGTTTTGAGAGAGATTTGAGACCTTCCAAAAGAAACACCCAGATAAATGAGATGTCTCCGGTCCCGTCACAGGTGCCTAACTTCAACAACGTGACCCTGCCGCCAAGCGAGCAGGTGACCGCTCAGGAGATCGACAGTTACTTCCGCCAGGAGCTCATCCACAAGAGGAATGAGAGGATGGGCAAGAGGGTGAAGTCTCTGCTGGAGGAACACCCAGAGAAGAGTTTCTTCTTCGCCTTCGGAGCAGGTCGGTTTTTACAGCCTACGCCATTATGTTCCAGGCATTCAACTCACTGTTATACAAAGGAACATGGTAGGGTTCCTTTGTCTATTTTTGTCAAAAGATGCTTGACCTTTACATTCCGTAAGCCATTTCAGATCAAACCATCTTCTAAAATAACCACATTCTACTTTCCTTTAGGCACATGTTTAACAAAAGATCATTTTTATTTGGTTATGTGATATTCTGGTAGTTATTCTCAGAATTGGCCACTCTGGATTTCTCTAAGGCAATCATGGTTAAAGGAAACAGTTTTTATGTCTGGATTGATTAGACGGTTGTATCGTGAAGAGCATGAAAGAAGAAGAATATATTCAGCTGTATTCAGAGTCACACTGTTGGGATTACATGATGTGATTACGCACATGTGATTACGCTGCTCGGAGCTGCCAGAGACAATTATATCCAAGGCAGGATTTCTGCTTTGGACAAGACATCAAAAACATTCAGCCTTATTCTGACCGTACTTGATTCAGAAATCTCTGTCCGTTGGAGAGCAACCCAGCAAAAACAGGTCAAATATGGTTTTGTGACTCAAGGGAAGGTTTAACCGGTGATTGGTTTTATAGCAAAACCTTCCTCACATTGTGATATATCGTTACTGTTATATAAAATGACAAAATATTGGCCATATCCTACCTCCATGCTAATGTAACAGCTTGAATTCCTTTGCTGCCATGCAGCCTTGTCATTAGTATAAGCAGCTGATAAGGGAGCTGATAACAGATGTAAAACACAGAGGGTAAACAGGTTTGTTTGTGTGTGTGTGTGCATGTTGGTCCTCAGTGATGTACCATATCTAAGGCAGACAATCTTTGTTCTGTCTGGTTGGAATTGCGTCAATGTTTTTCCCGCCACATTGTCTCACGGGAATACGAAGACAACCGTAATGAAATCATCATTACCACGTTACCCAGGCGGATTTTGAGCTAGAGACCGGCTGTGTTGAGTCAGCATTAAGGACATTAACAGGTAATGTTGTAGAACCTAGCATGCCAGACGGTTCTCCTCTGTGGTGTGTTTTTGTTCAAAGCTGCAGCACACGGCTCAGACAATGAGAAATGCAAGTAAGGAACAGGAATACAGAGGCTATTTGAGAGGCTAATGACTCTTACATATTTCTCCATATTTTTGTTTAAAATGTCAAAGTTACTTTTGTATTTCCTAGAACGATACTTAATACTGAATTGGACTGGGGTAGGCCAGCACTGGTGTAATGCCAACATTTGTTTTGTGTTGCATAATACACCAGTGCATTCTGAAGTTCCAGATTGTTCCGTTGCTTCGCTGGAGCTTGGTTTTTAAATCGAAGTAGAACTGATGTAGAGGAAATTCTTAACATTGTTTCTTGAAAATCAAAGTATAATTTAGGTTAATTGTGTCATTAGGTTAGAAATCGGAAGTAGTAACATTTTGAGATCGAATGACTGAATAGGGACAGGGTGGGGGCTTGTCATGACATTGTCAAGAAACAGGCGTTTTGGAGTCACCTTAAACACTTCTGTTGTTGAAAGTGGAAAGGCAGCCAGGTGGGGGGGGGGAAGGGGGGGAAGAGAGAACTCAGTCTGCTGGTCTTAGGGCCAGCAGGAAACAGCTGAGGAAAAGCAGACACGCACGCACGCATGCACGCACGCACACACACACACACACACACAGTAACAAGGAGTACATTTCACTGCCTGTCCCAATGGAGCTTTCTTTACAAGGACTTGGCCTTAAAAGGTGTGTGTGTGTGTGTGTGTGTGTGCGCGCGCGTGTGTGCGCGCTAAATGAAAGTGATACAGCCAATCAGCCCCGAAGCAGAATTTGTAGACATATGGAGGGCAGTTTCAGTTATCCTGTATAAGGGACACACAGACACACACACACACACACACACACACACCACCCCCTAAGTCATTGGAAACTGGGGTAAAATGTGTCCTTAATTATCCATAGAAGGGTCACAGGACACCAGTGTTGGGAAAGTTACTCAGAAATTGTAATAAGTTACTATTAACTCATTGCACTGGCATAAAGTAATAATATTACTTACGTATTACTGGGTTTAAAAGTAATTAGTTACGTTACTCATTACATTACTAGATTACTTTCACTACCCTACCTCGCCCCTTCTGAAAAATTACAGAAAAAAAGACAACCTGTTTAGCCAGCTCAGTTCAGAATTGAATCCTCTGTATTGGAACAATAATGAATCTTTGGAGTCAATTATCAGCCAAAGTGAAGACACTGCAGCCTCTTAAACCAGATGATATAACAATTAGCCTACCCTAAATTTGCTAGGACCTGTTTGGACCTGTTAGGACCTGATAGGACTTGCAAAATAATAAAAAAGGCAGTTGCAAGGAGAATAGGAAACATATATATTACAGTGAAATAAACACATTATCCCATTGTCTCAGAAGATAGATGGAAGTCTAGGGGAGAAACCGCATTCTTCTAACACAGTAACACAGTGTTACTTAATGAATAATTGTAATATTATTACCGTTTTGAAAATAGTAATTTGTTACACTGCTAGTTACTGAAAAAAGTAATAATATTACAGTAACGTGTTATGAGGAACTTGTTACTGCCAAACACTGCAAGACACAAAATAAATGTATACCTAATAATACTTTCTTCAGTACACTTAACAGTCTGATTTTAAGGTTTTCCATTCCTGCTGAAGGTTTGCAAATATCAAATGTAAATGTTTATAAAATAAAAATATGTACACATATCTGAAAATACCTATTCAGTTGTTTAACAAAAATAACAACAACCAGACAGATTACTCTATATGTGCTATACCCATCAAATTATAAATGATGTGCACCAAAGGCAAGTCATATGTCCACTGACTACACATGGATGACCAGAAGCCCATACAGAACGCATTGGTCTAAAATCACAAATGATTCTATGCAAATGAATATTTATTTCAAGCGAATCTCTTACCTACACTAACATGGGGAACAATTTGCATAGAAGTATCAAATTATTTCTTCAACATGCACAGAGAACGGTAATATAGCGAAATGCCAGGAGATATTAGGTGAATTTGACAAAAAGTGTGTTAGCTTACATTTAGCTGGCAATAGCTGACTTTACCTTTTAATAATTTGATTCTTCATCATGTTACAATTTGAAGATTCAAGATACATTTTGTACTTGGTCCGTCCATTAATGGATTAATTTGTTGATTTATGACTCTATAAATTATGTTTGGGTTGCAGGGTGTGTCAGTAATAATAGTCAAATGAAAGATTAAAATTTCCACTTGGGTGACAGTGGCACAGTTAGTAAAGCTAGGAAACAGGTGATTTAGAAATTGCTGGTTCGAACCCTGTTAATTCCTCACCAAGGGTTGAGGTGTCCTTGAGCAATACACCTAACCCTAACTGCTCAGTCTGCACATTGTATGGCTGACACCACGATCGGTGTATGAATGTGTGTGTGAATGTGTGAATGTGAAACAAACAATACTGTACAGCCCTTTGAGTGGCCGGAAGGTTAGAAACACGCTATGCAAATGCAGTCCATTCATTTACAATTTTATTACTGAGAGCGGAGCTAATTACATATCGGTATTTTGCTCGCAAAATGAAAATACTTTATTGTAAAACTAAAATGTCAAGCAAAAAGTAGTTTTATCTATACAATATTGTGTTAAGCAGTTTGATAATTTTGCTAATATTGTAATGAATCTGTAATAACGTCTATACATCACAGCCCTTACACTCCACTTCACTCTCTCTGTCCTTTTAAAATACGTTATAAATGACAACTGGCAAGAAACAAAGAAAGAAAACTATACACGTGTTATCCATTCAATATCAATTTAGTTAAACCCACTGGGTAAGTGTTATTAGTAAATTGTCATAATTAAATCTTATCTGCATAGCCTTAAAAATGTGAACCATAATGAAACACTGCCAATTCACAATCTTTCTTGATATTGAAGAAAAAAACCTTTGCATTTAATGCTTAAATCGATTTTGAAGAATTGTTTTTAGTTTGTTGAGAAAAGAACCACATATTTAGAATATTTGCATTCCCAGTAATGATCCAATTAGCCTAAGGGGTAGCTATCCAGATGCCTGAGTGAATTAGGAAATGGTTGTGGCTTATATTTACTTTCAAATGAACAAGATGTATTACCATGTACACCAAATACATTTTCCAACATTTTTTCTTCTTTGTTGACTTTCCTGGCTTACTACATATAAAATCAAATGCATTTTGTGGAGGAATACATGTTACGACATCCTAGTAATTAAACAAGTAAAATTCTCACTTGACTTTAAACTCATAATTGATCTTTGTTTCAAGTCTTTCTATATTCACTCCCAGCATTCATAACAGACTGTGCAAAACATAGACATTTGCAAATCTCATTTGTAAGTCAGATGTCCACCAGTGTTGCAAAATACAAACACGCAAATTAAAGCAGAATTAAATGCTGTCTGAGCTTTCTGTGTTTGTCTGGTGTATATTAATATATCAAGTATTTGTTCATAAGGTCTCTATATTACATATTTAGCTGTTTTCTTTTTATTGCATCAATATCATTGTCTCTGAAGGTACAATGTTGTTCTAGCCATACTGTTGGTCAGGGAAGAACTTTATGAAAACGAATGATAACCTTTTCTTTTATTTATTGTATTTTATCGTTTTAGTCAAAATATCCTAAAGCACAGATACCAGGAGTAAAATAATTAAAGCAGCATTTACATGTCTGAGTTTGTGGTCGCTAAGTGAATCAGATATGCTCACAGTGTGTTTTTGTATCTTTGTCAAACCACGCTAGCCACCAAAATATTCTAGAAAAACTGAGATATAAAGCACTTCCAGAATAGAATATAAGGTTTCAAATATAGATCTTTTGCATCTATTATATAGCAGACTGGGCAAAACCTACAAAAGAGACAGTTATTTCCATGTCTTAAATACCTCCTATAAATTTGTCATCTAAACCCCCCCTCCCAAATGTTTGTCTGAAATACCAAGGCCATCACTCATGGTAAATGATGATGTTGAAAAAGTGCCATATATTCAGACGGGCATATGGAACTGGTTATGTCTGCAGTCCACGGGTACAGTAACTCAATCCATGTATACAATCTGAACCCATGTTCCCCTTTATAATCTCAGCCATACCCTGGCACTCTTGACGTTAATAAAATGATGTGTTTACATATTGCTGAAGGCTGAGGGCTCAATTTCTGCTGGTTTGTATGAATTCTTTATTAATTTTTTTCCCCCTTAAGTTGAATGCACAGTTTGAGTCCCAGTTGCTTAGTGCATCAAGATTCCCTTCAAACTCTACTCCCAAACCACAAATTGACATATTTGTGGTGATGTAATTGCCAATGTGGTTGACAGGCTCTAACATTGACTGTACTTTGAAATGCTTGACTCGTTTCACAGACAATTAGTTTTGCCTTTGGATCTTTTTACCATTTACAGTAGGTACTGTAGGCTGAGGCTAAAGTGAACACCCTGCTCTGTTAGCACACTGTTTAGCGTGGTGGAGCAGCAGTAATAAATGTCAGCTGAGTTGTGGCTCAAGGCAGAGACTGTTCACGGCAAGTGCCGTCCTTTACTTGCACCATGATTTGCTAAAGCTGTGAAATTAACTTAACTACTACTTTACAAGTACACACGAAATTCAGAGAAGCGTCTCATAGTAGTTTGTCATAGAATTTGAATCATAGAAATAACCGTTAAATTGTCCCCCATGTGAAGCTGACTTTTTGACACCCACAAAACTTCCACATTCCCGGTCTAATCCTATAGTGTGTGTTTTCATACTAAGCACTACATCATCTGGGCTTTGCACCCTCTCTATTTTCTTCCAGACGTTGTGAAAGTCAGAAATCGTGGAGCCTTTTTGTGGCACCTCAGCCCCATAAACAGCTATTTTACAACTGTTTGGTGGGACCGCTGACATGAGTACACACATGCCATACGGCACCGTAAAAAAAACAGAAAAATAATGAATGGGACCTACCGCACACTTTGTGAGGGAAGCAGAGGTGTCAGGTTTAAACCACCATGCATTTATATGTTTGATTTTTGTTACTGGATGGACAAACAAGTTCATGTCATTGTTTACTGTTAATTGTAATTCACTTTGGATTAAGTTCTTCATAAACTCTAATTTCATTTGAGTTCACATTTGTACTTGTATCTTATGTCTCACACTGCTTGCATACAGTATTACTGTGTCTTTATGTCTGTCGTTGTTTACTAATGGTAAATGTGCTTTAATCACACTCACATGTTGCAAAATTCATCCTCTGCATTTAACCCATCCCTCAAGGGAGCAGTGGGCAGCCGCTGTGCAGTGCCCGGGCACCAACTCCTGGTTGATGCCAGTGTCGCTGGTCACATGGCACTGACTGGAGAGTGAACTCCACGCAGACACGGGGAGAACATGCAAACTCCACACAGAAAGGCCGGGTAGGTCAGCTTCAGGGTTAGAACGTACAACCTTCTGGTGGGAGTCCAACTCGCAGACCAAATCCTGCCCCCATTTATCTTTAAAAAAACCCCGACAAATTTCGTCTTCCATTAGTTTTCGGTTAATCATCCAGCCCTAATTCAGACTCAACTCTAATTGGATGTGATATACGCCAACTGACTGGGCGACTTATGGGCGCGATATCTTATAATAAAGTCACAATAAACAAAAATGCAAAATACATTAAATCCTTATTATAGCATATCTTAAAATAAAAAGTTGGCCTAGATTTAGTGGTGTGGATACATCCCCCAGGGTGTCATATATTAGCAACCCAGGATTGTGTTTGTCTACCACTTGCAAACTGCAAGGCTCACCTTTTCCAGCCTAGAATGGGCGTTTGTATCTCTTCAGGACATCTACATTTTTTTGGGTGGGCGGGACTGGGGGAAGGCGTTGCCGGTGCCGCGTCTAATCTCTGGCTGCGGCTGAAGTATGTTTCACATAAGCATGCCTCGGCCGCAGTGGCCGGCGCTTGTCACATCAGGCGGTGATGATTTAGTGAGAGATTTGAACTTGGCTGAACTCCTGACCCCTGACCCCCATTCAAGCCCACCAGTGTTTCCCCGTGCACCTGGGTTATGATCGTTGCGTGTCTGGGGGCGCTAAACCTATTCGGTGCACAAATACCTCGCTGTTATATAAAAGGGAAAAGCCAGGGAAAATGACATATCTAGCAAGAGCAGCACCAGTTGTGTATATTGATGATTGCAAGTGGGAGTTGTTTTGAAGATGTTCTTATTCACTTTGAGCCTAGAAACGTAAACCTGCGCAGTCCGCCCAGAGGGGGATAAAGGTACAGACATACTGATGAAAAAAGGCTGTTGAACTATGCCTTACTGATCGTGTTCCATTCTAAACAAAAATGCATTAGCCATTTCAACTCAAAAATGTTTGGTAAATTTTAATACACACACATAAAACGCGTGTCAATCGCTCTTGGTGAAAAAGGGTCTTGACTCCCTCTATCCGGCAACTGCGCGAAAGGGGAAAACTGTGATTTGCTTTGACAAAATGTCTTCAAAGTATTACAAAATAATTTCAAATAGGTTTGAGGGTAGCCTATATAATTTGCCTCCGTATTGTGCAATGAGTACCGTACTGATATAGTAAATAAACTTATTTCATAACAGTTTGGGTAACACTTTAGAAAAGGATTTGCCTAAGCTCAATTTTGAGTGTCATGGCAAAGGCTGTGAATACTTATGGTCATGATTTCTTTATTTAAATCTTTATTTTAAATACATTTGCTAAACTTTCAAAGAAACGTTTTTCACTTTGCCATTATGGGGTATTGTGTCTATAATTTTAATCAATTTTGGAATAAGGCTGTAACAGAACAAAATGTTGAAAAAGCGCTGTGAAGACTTTTCGGATGCACTGTATATGCCCAGTAGCCTGGTGTAACCAGACCATATTCACTTTGTGAATATGTCTGACCACACTCCGTTGGGAAGTGTTTGCAGAAGTGTTTGCAGTCGTTTCCTCATACATCTGAAATAGACATCTGGTTCATTTTAAATCTGTTGGACAGCGTTGAACCAAAACAATTGATTTGATCGCCTCATCAACACTCTTGACTTCAACGTCATCTCACTAACCCACGCTGATTGGGCTGCCAGCAGTGTGGGTGTGCATACACTAACATTATCAGGGTTTCCAAATTGTAATCTCAGCTAAATAATTTGAGTTGAGAGCATAGTCAGGCGGAACCAAGATATATGCCCAGGGCACATCGTTTAAAATCCACACTACTAAATAGCACAGCATTAGCAGATGGAATGCATAATACCTTACAGAGTTACATAGGGCAACTTTTACAGTAAACTGTATTGAAGTGAAGTCTTCAAGTAAGGTACAGTCAAAACATTGATTGATACTGATGAAGGAAACCTGAGAATCTGTATCAATCATGCCAATAATATTAGAGGATTAGACTGCTAGAAGCTCATTGGTCAAGTGTGATCAGTGGCAGAGTTTTTCCTGCACACAAGAAGTGATGTTTAAGCAAATAAAAAAAGTGTTAGTAATTCTCGAGAACGCTTGCAAACTGAGCTCAAACTCCCTCAGAAGCTCTGCCCCACACATCGAAACGCATTGTGAAGCCAAGCGGAATTGTGAGCAGTGTTTGCCATTTTGTTCATGTTCCTTTTTATGGAACCAGGGCTCTGTAAAAGTACCCGATTATTTTTCCATTAAGCAGAGAAGTAAAATAGTGAACTGCAAGGAGATAATTGGTGAAAAAAAGTGTATTAGCTTACAATTATCTTACAATATCTTACTATACCTTTATTTACAATGCTCGACAAAGTTGCTCAAGGATTCTGCTCTGGTCTCTGTGAAGGCAAGTTGTGTTTCTAGAAAACTATTAATACAATGTTTGTCTGGCCAGTCAGAACAACATGCTGTTGAGTTACAGAAACGTATTAAAAATGTAATTAGGTACTTTTCATATGTTGTCTTACCACAATCTTCTAACTTTATTTAATTTTTATGGTAACACTAACTGCTAGTTGGAAACAAGACCATGTCAAATTTAACAATAAATATGGAAAACAGAAGTCATGAAATATATGATGCACCTGTGTTTTTCCTGGATTTAATGTTAGGTAACATATTTTTTCTTTAATTTTCACTTTTACTAGTGTTGTCTTTACTTTTACTGGGTTTGACTTTATAACTAATTTTATTACGGTGAGCAAGTATCCTTCGTAACCTGCCAAATAAAATCTCTTATTTGATTTTTAAAAGAGGAATACTCATTTATGCATGGAAACGGGACATTCCGTGGCAAGGATTTCAACAGTCAAATCTGGCGCCACGCATGTTTACTTTTCCACAACTGCTCACTTTTACTGAATTGTGAAACTTTGATCCTTCATGTCAAAGTGCTGATTTGTGTTTCAGCACCGCGAGTTGTTGGCAGCGGTGCTGTATAGAGGACTACCCTGGCAGTGGAAGAGAGGGAGAGAGACTATTACCTAGACAGAGGAGGGGGAAGAGAGGGAGAGAGAATGCTTGATGAAAGCAAAGGAAATGAAGGGAAACTAAAATAAATGGGGGGGGGGGGGGGAGTCAATCCCAGAGAGACATAGAGAGACTAATGCGGCATGATATATGTAATCCTGTACAAGTGCTGCGTGTGCCAACCCAAATTCTCAGCCAGGGTTTCTTAAAAAATAAAAAGAATACAGAAAACGACCTCACACACACCACCAATGTGTTTCATTTGTTCTCAGCATAAATTCAAAGTTGAGTTGGAAAGAGGTGGAAATCCTTTGAAGCTTGCAGCAGGTTGTAATGACCTAGTTTATTTTCACACATCTCATGAAGTCAGTTTTAATGCTGGGTGTGATTTTGGTAGAGCAAGAGGTAAATATAATTCGGTAGTTATGTGTCTATTTGTCCTTTTATTCATTTGATTTCCTCTACATGCCAGTGCCAATCCTCCTGACCTTCCCGGTGCCCAAGCACAATTCTGCTATGTGAACCCCGTAAGCTTCACTAAAATCCTACCTCTTTTAAGACAGTTGCTCCATCTGTTGTTCTAAGAATAAACAGACAAACAATAATTTAATATATTTCTGTATAGAATCTTAAGATAAGTTAATTTAGTTAGGTTAACTCTCCAGTTTCCACTTGATCAGTGACACTGGTTTCGATCTGGAGTTGGTTCCCCTCCAAGGGAACTCCCTTGATGGATGGGTTAAATGCAGAGAATTAATTTTGTTATGTGTATACCATATAAGTTCCTTTCCTTGACAGTAATCCATCCACCATGGTTAACAGTGTGACTACTTCACAAGTGTTCTTTGGACTGGTCACAATAAAAGGCCAATCTAAAATCTGTAGTTTAGATTTTTTTATATAACTCAATGCCACAGAAATACAACATACTGAATAGCAGGGGGACTTGTGCCCAGGTGCCTCTTGGGAGCGATCTGGCCCTGCACAGCACATGCAAAGACAGACTCCACTTGCTGTAAACTGGCGTTAACTACCAGGATATAGTGAGATTCGCTGGTGCTGGTGAGTAAAATTATAGTGTACACATTATAGTAGGTTACCTGTAGCATATTTATTCAGTATGTAGTCCACTGGAGGCTATTTCATAGCCTACTTTTTGCTGTCCAGTAGACTATATTTAATATGGGGCAGGTCATCTAACGACCTAGCCTACTACAATTTTTGTATCTGCTAACATTTAAAGGTATGGTCAGTCATTCTTGCTATCTTCGAGCTCAAATCAAAACAGTTTCGCTCCGCGGTCCTCCACGGCGGCATCTCACATGTCGAAATGCATTAAGAAGTAAAGCGTAGCACTACTAGCTCATTCTTTAAAATGTTGCTTTGGGAAGCAACAGTTAACAATTTATGTATTTTATATTTTACCTTAATTCTACCAGGAAGTCTCATTGAGAACAAACATCTCTTACAAGAGAGACCTGGCCAAGGTAGCAGTCAGTGTCTTGTCTGTTTGGTTTGCATTAACGTGATCATGCTTAGCTGTCCTGCATAATGCAAGAACTAAAGAGCCACCTAATGTCTTTATAGTCGAGCAGCACTTCCATGAGGACTCTTGTGGATTAAGAGTCTCTCAGTCGCTGTTCAAGGAAACCAATGTCAGAGGTTTCCAGCACGCAGATACCAATGCAAATGAATGTAAATTGACAGAGATTTTAAGCCAGTGTTAGATAACACTATAACCCAGGACCCAGTGCGCAAGAGCAGACTTGACATGGGCACCCAGTCAAGATACAGTCTAGAGAGTCTCAGTAGTCCTTTCAGTCTAACCTAAACTCCCCCAAACCCTTGCTCCATTTATTTTTTCCTTCTTTCTTCACTGCTTCGCAGGACCCTCTTATCCCGCGTTATCAGTCTGGCATCTGACGACTTAACATTCCTCCGTCCTTTCTGTCTCTTTTTTTTTCGTCTGCCTTTTCTCCGCCACTTGTTTCGGACACATTGCGTGTCTTTGTGTGCGCGTCTGTCTTGAATTCTCCCTGCCTTGTATTCCATCTGCGTCTTTGTCTGCGCTTGTGTTGGGAGTCTCGCCTCCTGCCCTTCTCACTTCCCCTCGTTCGTTGCGTCTTGTCCCCCGGTCCATGTTTCCTATACCTCCATGTCGGGGTGCTGATTACGATCAACCTTACTGTAAAGAACTGATAATACAGCGATGACCTCCAGAACAGCCTGTACCTGAACTCTCCATCTCATTGCGCTCAAGAGGAACAGAAAGAGGGTTGTTTGCTCGCCACCAAGATGTTAGCATTCTTTGACGCGCTGCACAAAATCAAGGCCTGTTTTGTGTAGTGGAGGTGTTTTGGTTTTGCTTTATTTGGCTGGGATTCAGTCATCCCCATTTGGTTCATATTCACATGGCCATATCACAGCTGTCTCCTATCACGGCAGCCATCTTGCATTCATAAGCCTGTTCGCGTTGAGATTTGAATTAAGGTCAGACTGACAGGAAGCCCCTGCAAATGGACAAACTATCAAATTTTACGTGCTCAAAAATGATCCATTTTAGATGTGTCATATTTTGATAGTATATTTGCCATTTATATTTCAACGCACGACACAATACATTGGCTAGTTTTCCATTACTACTTAAAGGATTTTGGTAACCTGAGAGATGATTACAAAACATACTGAATGGCAAGTATTACTGGATCCTATCTGATTATTGGACGTACTAAAACCTTTAGCAATGAAAAAGTATCAGTAATGTGCTTCTGGCCCTGTTTGTAATGCACAGATGCCAAGGCTACCCATTGAATACTTATACTTGTAGGGCACAGTGGATAAACTGGTGCTCAGGTCTAATGTCCCATTTTCTATCATGTGTCTTTATTTAACCAATGTTATATTGGTTTCTCTAATATAATCTAACTGCAAGATTATTAGATATTTACTGTTCTAGTGACCACATTCATAATTTGAAGAAAATGGTTACAGCATCAAATCAGCATCAAACTTCGGACCCATTTGGTTTGTCATTAAGGACCAGCAGTATAATAGTAAAACAACATGCAAGATTTACATTGGCTTCCTCTGAAGTCTCACCACCTATGCCGGGCACTTAGAATCAAGCCAGTTGGATCCACATGCTTATTATAATACCACTAATGGGAGTATTATAGGGTTAAGGTTAGTGTGAATGTTTTAGCCGTGGTCAGTTTGTGTCAAATGTTATGGATGGGCTTTAAACCCATGATCAGACGTGATTTGTTTTTACTTACTGAACCAATTTGGTTCAGTGGGGCATTGTGTATACACATTTACCACCCAAGTGTGTTGTTTTAAGAACCACGAACAGTGTAGTATCATTACATGGTCTGAAACTATGTAGTTCTTCCAGAGCATTCTTTTTCTGTCCATGAATTAATCTGAATCTGTGTTGGATTAGTTCCAAACCTAGTCTTTGTAAACCGGTGGTAAAGCCTCATTTCATTGCCAGGAAAGGCAAACCAATATGACTCCTCAACATCAATGTTTTGTAAGATTTCATAAATACGTTTCATGTCAATAAATATAATGTTCTGTGTGGAACTTGAGATAAATTACATTCTAGACACACTTCTGCCACTATGACTGCTATAAATGACAGCACAATGTTTTGTATCGTTTTTAGTACTATATTGGTGGTACAGGCATGCACTATACTGTAGCAAGGCAGTATGGCTTCAGCACTGCCTGCACTGTTTGCTTATTCAACATGTTGTAATGTTATGAGAATGGCCACTTGGTCCCTGGTTTCAAGAAAGTAATATAAATATTGCTGTGTATAGAGTAGGATTGGGCCGATAGACAATGCCATCATCCTTCGCCAATGGCTGACAGACATCATGCAGGCATTGTGATCATTTTTTTTTAATAAAAGTGGTAAAAAAGTGGCAAAAGCATTACAGTTATAAGTATCTATTGAAACATTGCGAAATATGCTTGCAGTTAAAAGCTCACCAAATTGCTGTGATCAGCATAATCAGGAAGTATCACCTGTACTTCTCTTCCACTCTCTCAAACACGCGCAGTCTCTATCGCATATCTCTTAGCCAACATCAGGCAATGCAATAAATGTATTATGCTAATGTAACGCTAGCGAAACAACTGAACTAAATAGTCTACTTGTCGTGCTCACTCACTCACTTTGCTGTAGCCTACCTACCATGATAAAGTTGGTTGTTTGCTATCTGTTTTGCTAGGGCGCATGATGGCAAAACCCCATGTTCACACGCACCGTCATTGTCTGTCCATTTTATGCGCAAATTACATGGGCACAAATCCTGCACACCACTTAAGAAGTGGCTGTCCTCTTTCATTATGTAGGATATAAACTCAAAGTAGGCTACTGCCAGATAGGCAAAGTGGTCCCTTATCTACTGACTATGTTTTTCAACGCCGTAATTACAGATTATAGCACTACTTTACTGAGAAAAAGTAACGAATACCAGCTAAGTAGGGGAGGATGAGCATAAAATATCAACTGTAGGCATATAGTAATTTATTAATTACAACTTTAGTTTTATATATAGTCATTTATTATTTGTTTAAATTACAACTACAACTAAGAAACATTAGTTGCTTGTGTTCATTAACAATTCCCTCACACGAGTGAAGGCTATTATCAGCAGTGCAGCTACTGGGCGTGTCCTCTGTTGCTCCAACCTGACCTCTCCCAAACTCAGAAGCATATTAGCCTGTATTCTTGTAGAGGGCACACAAGTTTGCCCCGTTCAGGACTCCACAAACTCCACAATTTGTTTCAGACACAATTTATGTTGTCTCTTGTCGTGCCTTAATGATCGCTTCTTCCCCAGAATTACAATGCTAATGTTGCCAGTAATCACTTCAGAAGCGCTCTGCTTTGTCTGACTTTCTCATTGTGTTCCATGGTACTGTAGCTATGCTTTTACTTGCTTAAATGTACATCAAATCTCAATCGCCAAATTCTTTCTTCCTCACGGTAGCATGCATCCGCAGTATATGATATGTCCATGTGTTCTACAGCTGTAAGAGTAGGATGGGTAGGCTGCTTATCAAGACGATTTTATCCAAGTTTATCCAAATGCATTCCCCTATAAGCTAGCCTTGCTAACTCATACTAGCCTAAAATACTGGCGTTGGTTCTTTTTTGCTAAGTTGTTAAAAAGGCAATGGCATTCTTGAAAATAAATCACCGGCAGGTCCTCTTCTCATTTTATTCATCATCCTCTTTTATTAATGATTTTCTATACCTTGAGAGCCCTTATGGTTCCCCTGTGAGTAAATAATAAAAAATCATATCTCCACTATTGCCGCGGCCATTATAATATATAACTACACGTTTATCTAAACTATGCACAGAAAGTACGGACATTTGTATGCATTTGTAGGATCAGCTTATGCGTGCTGTTCTTGCCAGAGTGACCAACACAACCACTTTGGCTGCCTTGCGACAAATGCTGGTTGAAGAATGGGATGCCATCCCACAGCAGTGTGTGACCAGGCTGGGTCCAAAGGTATAAGATGTATTGCCACGAAGCATTGTTACAACAAAGAAATAATCTACCAAACACACATTTCCTTACTTTTCGTGTTATTCTTACTGCTCTATGGGTCATTTCCTTCTTATAAATAATACAATTGTACATAGAGTTTGTTTAGTTTATGGATAGCAAGCCTAGAACTAGCCATGCAGACACAGTAAACAATGTAGGCCTACTACTTTGAGCGTCAGGGCAGGCACGCCCACCAGCAACAGCTACAAAGCAACTTTGCTGGGGGGTGTGAGTGCAGGGTTTCCCTGGAACATGTTGAGAATGTGACTACAGGATGCTGCCATATATCTAAGGAGTTAATAAATCAGTAAATACTTTTGACAGAGCCAAGTGTTTGTAATGGTGTATATTTCAAATTGCAGATGGAGGATAAGCTGGCATGCTCTATTAGGCATATTTTACTTTATCCCTCACTCTCTACAATCATGTTTGAGGGTCTTTGCGGGTCTAACCAATGGTTCCTTTTGTTGAACTCCAGGCAAAGCAACCCACGCTCCCCCTTTCATAGTCTCAGCCTCTTCCTTACATTAGCGCCATGTCAAATATGCAACTGAGTTTACTGGGGTATTTGTATCAGATGGTCAGCACTAACATTTCAGAAGTAGAGCAGTAGATTTGCATTGGCTGTTAGCATTGCCACTCACAAGTCTATCTGTAAGCCCGGTGCAACTTGAAGTGCAGTTTTATTTACAAATGTCAGTATTTCTGTTGATTTTAATCAGTAACCGTAGTCTACTTATTTATTGGATTTACGACCTGCAAACAGCCAGAATCATGTTGTATAGTTTCCCAGCTAATTCCTCAGTGTTTAATGTCTGACTTCATTGAGTTATGTAGTTGGTCGTCATGCATGTCATTGTCAATCAAAATACCACTCCTGTCAAGTAGGCGGATCTTGTCGCATTTAGTCAGCGCTGTGTCCCAGACTACGCAAGTAAAGGCTGGCTCTGCGAGACGGCCCCTTTCATAAGTAAAGCAGAGAAGTGTCAGGCTTAATATCAGAGCAGAAGTAACCCATTGTCCCTTTCACACCATTGGCAAAGAGTCTTTCCCAGGTCACTGTTTTAGTGTGAAAAGGGGTTTAGAGTAGGGACCTCTACATTGATACCCATGGTTTTAGGCAACACTGTATGGGAGAGAATGTATGATTGTAACTGACTGTAAACAGAGGTGTTGAGATAAGACATATGCAGTAACAGAAGAACAAATCATTTCTAACAACGTTCAGTGAAGGTTGTGAGGCAAAGGCCATGTGTTTCTGTTAGCTATATATCAGTAGCCCCATTCTGCCGTATGAAAGGAGCTCCGTGCCGGGAACCAGCAGTGAATGAGAGCTTTCAGGTCAGCACATGCTCTTATCTCCACCATCTCCACTCCCACTGCTGTAGCTGCGGGCCGCTGCAAAGACACATTTGAATCGTTGTACATTATACCGTGCACATTTGTGGCCCTTTTCATGGACTTAAAGTGTATGAAATTGCCCTGAATGAATAATCAATGGAAACACATGTCAACAGTCACTGATGTCACAGAAGTGTTTTTTAAACTATGGGCTGAGCACCAAATGGGCTGCTAGCCTGTTTATAGTGGGAGCCCATAGGGGTGCATGAGTAGTTTGATATAATGAGACTCATAGAGCAACACAGTCGACACATTTTGGGTGCACGGCTGGAAAATGTTAAAATCCACGGCTTCACAGCAGTCGGAAGATTAGCATGAATAGAAAGCTTGTGGCCCAACATTTCTCTCATAATGAACTCATCTTTTCTCTAATCCACCTTCGGTTCTCAATTGTCTCGATGTCTCTTTTTTTCTCTCTCTGTAATCTAGTTTAGTGCTTTATTGGTTAGACAGAGAAGGGTGGAGAGACTAAGGGGTGGAAAAAGAAACAGAATAAGCGCAAACACATTGTCACAAATCACCTGAAATATGTAGACCTTTAGTGGTTGCCAATGGCTACATCACATGAAAGGCCTAATTTGAGCAAAACTCAAACTGTTGAAACATCATTTTCTGTTTCTCCTCCACCTCTCTGGAGCATCAATCATTTTAATCAAAGATATCTGCATTCTGTGTGTGTTTGTAATTGCATGGATCTGGTGCACATGCAGGCTGGAAATGATGCATTTGTTTTCAGAAAATATTAATCAGATTATTGTTGGGTGGAAAATGGTCTTCAGATGAATTCTTGTTGACTGTTTTTTGGCCTTTAATTCAGTACTGTGCTGCTCGCTATATAGACGTAGAAATACATGGACCTACTCAGTAGATGCTACACAATAACTTGCACAAACCTCACGCATGTGGATGACGTATGATCTCTCTGGTATGTGAGGATGTTAATATACATATCAGCCTCCCTCATATTTTCTTTAAATATAAATTATGTGCAATTCAATATTTATATCTTAATTTAACCTTAATTTATATAGATTTTGAAAATGATAAAAAATCAATACATAAATGTATATATCATATAATATCTTTTTAGGCAGCATGTGGGTTGAAAATAAAGAAAACTATTGGTACAATTGAGAAGGTTTGAGAAATAAGTTATGTCTGGGCAAAATTGGCACATCTAAGATCAAAACCGTTTTTTTTTTGCTTATTACATTTTGCCCTACTAAACCAAACATTGCTGTATTTCCAGCCGCCATAGAGGGAATTTGTTTTACACTAGATGTGATAATTATATTTATCAACTCAACATTGTGTCATGTTATTGCTTGTATACATATTAACCAAAACTGGATTCAAATTTGCTGCACATTAACACACACATATTGGGACAAGTTTTTCAACCTCTTAATTTCTTCCACAAAGTGCGAACACTCTTGAGACCTTTGGACGGAGCCGGGGTTGATAGTTCAATTTCAATTGGTGTGCGCATGCACGTTGTGTGCATGCGGCTCTTTGAAGTCCGCCCGACCCTTCCTGGCTCACACAGTGGTGGGCTGCACCATTTGTCCCACCTTAATCCCATCCCAGTAAAGCTATAAATCACACTGGGATGTTGTTTCAACTCGGAGGCAGGCAGGGAAACTCGTTTTTTTTCTCTCTCTCTCTCTCCTTTCCTCAACCCCTGCTCCCTCGCTCTCCTCTCTCTGCGATTTGCTCCTTTCTCCTCCGATTTACCAAGCTTTCTCACCCTGTCCATCTTAAATGTTGTATGCCGGTGGGCGTTTCACCCATGGTGTCAACAGTGTGGCATTTATGCAGCCATCCCATGTGTAGTAGGTGATACTCGTCGTGGTGGAGTTGTGTATTTTTTAATACTAAATGCTAGCCTATTAAATGTTTTTGTGATGAAGATCAGAAGTTAACGGCGACACTGTATTTTGCCGCTTTTTAAATTATACTCTTGATATTATAACTACATTATATTGTGTTTTTCAGTGTTTACATTTAAATATGTCATAAATATTTTTGTCCTTTCAATAGCCATCTTGTTGCCAGCTAGCCTGGTATTTTCTTTCCATTATTCTTTTCTGTTTTAAATTTGTTTTACAAATGCACATCACAATTTGGTTTTTACCTCGTCCATTTGTCATGTTGTCTCACAAACTCCGTTCCATGGCTGTTAGCTATAGCATATTCAGCTATCACCCTATAATACAAGCGGTGGGCTAGCGGTGTGGTGCCCAGAGTGCAGCTAGGCCAAAGAGTCTCTGTGGCTCTTGGCCAGATTAGAGTGGCGGCCCCTTTGTTTACACAGCTCCATGGGGCCACGGCTGAGAGGGCGCAGACAATGCAGCTCTGCTCCCCTTTGTTGGGGCCGGGGAAAGAATGGAGACCTCTTGACATGGCAACCTGAAGCCTCAATGCCTCCACTTCACCTAGCTGAGAGGGTCAGAGAGGGAGAGAGAGGGGGGAGGGAGAGAGGGAGGAAGAGGGAGAGAGAGAGAGAGAGAGAGAGAGGGGAGATGGGTTGTGAGGAGAGTTAAAGCAGCACACTGGTGGGAGGAACAGACTTGTTTTGAGAGATGAGATGTTTAGGAAGAGGGCAGAGGAAGAGGATAACCATATGCGGCCAGGAAAGTATGGGAAGATAGGTACTGAGGGACAGAGGAGAGTGAGAAACAGATGGGAGGGGAGGCAAGGTAAGATCCAGAGGGGAGGCGCAGGGGAAGGATAAAGACATGAGACGTCTGTGGTAAGGAGGACAACAGGAGAGAGCAGAGAGGGAACATGCAACAAACACACACACACACATTACACTATGTTGCCGTTATCACAGACGTGTATGAGTCACATGTTATACAGAACTAGTAATTAAAGTCACACTTTAGCACTTAAGTCATTATTGGTTTCATAATATTGACCTTACGCCCGATGTATGATATGCTTTGTGCAACCACATATTTAATATGAGAGGACACCTCTACTTGCCGTATTGCTTAAGCCTAACCACTATATAGTGTACACACAGCATAAGTAGCATAACAATGAACTCTCGTTTGTAAATAATACATCTTATTTTGAATGCATATTTACACTTCACTTTCAGTTACAGTTTAAAAAAAAGTTGTAGATCGTAGCCTATAAGAACTTTTATTTATATATATTTACATACATATATACA
>JAODOY010025521.1:0-18996 GCA_025399855.1 Forbesichthys papilliferus | reverse complement strand
CGTTATAATTCTCTCACATGGTTAGCATCCGCCAGTGCACATTCTCCAACCCGCACGCGCGCACGAACACACACACACACACACAGGCATAGAAATAACCATTTAAACTAGCCTCATGTATTGATGTCACAGTTTGATATTTGTCATGACTAGCCTATTGACACTTTGGCAGGCAAAACAAAGTAACTCTTTAAAAAAATGGCCTCATCCAGTATAGAGAAACAAGCATGTAATCACTACACTATAGTAGACCTACCTGTGAAAGGGACGTTGCATCTACAGATACGGTTCCAGTCAGCTTTCTGTTCAATTTAGGTGGCAGTGCTGGTACACTTGGTTGAACATTTTTCTGCTGAACCCTCCTTAAGAACACGTCACTCATTTGACCAGTTTTACAGTCAACCTTCTTGTCCCATAAACTCCGCAGAGCTTGTACACTAACTCCCGAATCTTGATCCTGAACACTCACCACATCATACACCTCACCTGTGATGTTCTGTAATAGAAATGGTATAGGTTAGTGGTTAGAGCAGTATTACATTCCCACATAAAAGGTTTAGGGATAAATCCCCATGTCAACATTCCCGTAAGCATCAGCAAGAAGTCTAACCCCTAGCTGTTATATCGGACATTCTTGAGTACAGATTAAGAACCAACTTTAAAAATACCTCAGATACACAGGAAGTGAGATGTTCTCCAAAAGGCTCAATGGGGTTAGCTTTGTAGTGTTCTATCATCTCTGATAGAGAGTGGTGAATCTGACAGTCTCCTGAAATGATGAAGAGCCCAGCGCTGTTCTGACTGACAACAAAATGTCGACATCTGTCTTGTCCCCTGTAGAGGAATTCCATAGGGTTTAAGGTTAGTCGATGGAAGAAGGCAATGTGAAGTTAATATCAAATATTTTATATATATTGTAGAGTACTGTGAAGCTGATCTGATGTTTTGTAGCCTCACCTGTAGGACAGAATGTAGCCAATTGCTTTATCGCTAAGGCGAATGAGAAAACAACCCAGGTTCTTATCTCGCAATAGATCTTCAGCATCTCTGTGCAGGTACAGAACAGGACATACAATATTCATAGGCAAATAGCAAACGACACAGCCGTGTGCTGACGCTGTGTCTTCCAATCTAACTGTCATATGCAAATATACTGTACTATACAATATATTAATAGAAACCTCTTTCCGCTAAATCACGAATGATAGAAACAACGCATTTTAGGGATAGGATTATTGACTTCCAACTGGGTTCAATTATATGCCGAGTTTACCAGTAAACATACTTGAGTATGTTGCTCTTTACCTATCATTGTACTCATTCTGCATCACTTTGCATAAAAGCGGTTGCTAAATTACTTTAATATAATGTAGGTATTTTCAAAGTTCTAACTCCACTAGAAAATGTGTACTGTACACAGAAGAGCATTAAAAAACAAATAAACTGTATGATCCATGTTTGCTTACACACCTGTAGGGAAGTTCTTTATATACTTACTTTCTGGAGATAAAACCCTGAAACCAAGCAGGAAATATTCCGTTATGGAGGATAAGGGATGCTTGAGTATCTGTAAACCACCTTAAAACGACCTCCTTTAGACCTCCTTCAGAAGTCTCCATCCGTAAGGCCTCAAAACCTGGTAGCTTCTCCATCCGAAATGTCTATAATGTAGTAAGTACTACCACAGTTACAATAGCATTATATAGACTACATCCACCGTCAGACTCTGCTGAAACCGAATACCTAATTTGACTATTTCCATTACACTCCTCTTATCTGAACAGTGTCATTATTGTGTATTTTGCATCTGCATGAAATATTGCCAAATGTATTTGACTATCTTTTCTTCCTTGTTCCAGATTCAACTGTGAGAATTAGGACTTATAAAACAAATAGTCCCTTTATCAAAAACAGTCAGAAATATTGTAATAACTGTTCATGTTTGAGCTATAGCAACACTTACTCATATATGTTTTGTATTTCAATTTTGCTAAAGCACTGCACAGTAGTTGGGAAGAGTTAGGAATTAACTAATAGATCAAACTTTTACAATATATGCAGTTTAGAGCAGGGGTAAAAATCATAGGCTACTATTGTTTACCATAAATACGCATAATAAAGGCCAGGGTCTATGTTTAGCTTTAAGCCATATGCAGGGAGTAGGACCTTTCATCACTGTTCTACATATAATACAAGTAGGGCCGTCGTTTCAAAGTAACTCAACACACTGGAGAATGGAGGCCTGCCTTTGCGTGCGCCGCAGTATATGAACAGGTGGCCAACTGGCAGAAGCACCAGCCGTTTGTTGTCTGGACTGGGTACCTACCGGAGACACGGAGACACTACCAATGACACTGACAACGTGACAGGCAGACGCCGTTCTAACTGTATTTATAGGCTCAGAATCAACACGGTAAGGTTTGTTTTGTTTTGTTCTTATTTGTCTCTGTTGTAGTTTACAGTAAGTCATGCAATGCTCGAGTATACCTTCAGTAGGCCTAAGCTACTTGTTGTTGCAACATATATAAACACCGTTGACGTTATAAGCCTGTATTATTTAGTGTATAGTGTAGATAAAAATAATTTGCTATATATGCGTAAACCTATTTTATTATTATTTCTAATTCACACATTGAATAAAAATGAAGAATATGAAAGCAGAGTTATTTTTGCCACGTTTTAAATAGGTTATATAAAAAACCCAAACTTTTAGCAGGCAGCAGCAATATCATTTGTTTAATATGCAGGGTGTGCCAGATGTAATCTACAAAGAACGATTGCACCACAATCATCAACATCAATTAATTCAGCTGACATGGCCCTGTTCAAGCAACAGAAAGTGGAAGAATTCTACGAAATTGGCGAAGAGCTGGGAAGGTAGGCTAGACTGCAGCATATGTTCATGAAGTCTTTCACAAAGTATGTTTATTAGACACATAGGTATATGTGTCTAATAATATATAAATGTGTAGGCCCTACATCTTACCTTGTTGATGTGTGTGAACATTGTTGCTGAATTTATTAATAGAGGACATTTTTCACACACATCACATATGTAAACATTTATATTATTTCTATTTTATATAAGACATTTTCTTTAGTGTTAATTTGCTGCTAAATCTATTGTAATAATTACAATGGAATACATAGCTCTGAATTAATTTGCCCATGTATTTTGTTGTGTATTGCGTGGTTAATTGGTTGCTTAAATCATACAATATATATCTTCTTTATGTGGTGCGATAAGCAGCACATGCAAATACACACGCTTAAAGTACAACCAACTGTGCAAACCAATTCTTATTACAGAAGATCAAGAGTTACAGCACAGGCCAGTGGTACCAATGATTGTTTTATTTTCTGGAAGCATTGAAAACCTGGCCAAAATATAGCCTCTGACATTTGAAGTGTTTTAGACAGACATGTGTGCCACATGGCTATTTAGAGGAGCTCTATCTTAAGCTGTAGCTGTATTTATTTTTATAGCATGACATGGTATGGAGTGCTATCTCACTGAACAGGGGCAAACAGAGACAGCTGCATATATCCAAAGTCATCTGAACTTTGACACTCTAACACACTTTTCTGTCTGCCTCCGCTCATTTACCCAAATGCTACCCCAAAGATATGTATTTACTGTAAATGTGTGTGCGTGTGTGCGTGTGTGCGTGCGTGCGTGTGCGTGTGCGTGCACTCACGTGTGTGTGTCTGAAACCACAGTTGGTAGCAGAAACAGCACCTGTGGAAATAAAGAGAGACAAAATGATGAGTAATTGTGTTGGACTGTTGAATGTGAACAAATGTAAATATATTCAGTCACAATAACCATACCCACTACCAATTTTCCCCACTGCATCAAATTAGCAACATACTCTTGAAGTAATTCTGAAGAAGAACTGTTGAAAATTGAACTCATCAAAACAAAAACCCCTCCCCCTTCCTACTCTTCGGATAGTGTTGTGTGGTGAGGTCAGGGCTGAGTCAGGGCTGAGAATACCGCCTTTTCTGTCACCACACACACAGAATGGGCATGTAGCGGACCTTGAGGAGCTATTTGCTGATTTTGACAGAAAGTGTGTTAGCTTACCTTATCTCATTTTTAAGGGCATATTTTGTAGCATTGTAACACGCCTAATGTGCAAGGTATCTCATTGTGATAAATGTTTTCCTAAATATGTGAGTGTAGTCAACCTGGTTGTTTTAAATGTGCTTCAGAAATACAGTTGGATTGGATTCAGTATATGGACAGACACTGACATTTTCAAACCCTATGCAGATATATGCATGAATAATAACCCATGGTGTCACATTTCTGAATTGTTTTCAAAAAGTTTGATAACCTTTGAAAACCTTTTGTTTTTCTTAACCTTGTCTTTTTCTGTGTTAGCGGACAGTTTGCAATAGTCAAGCAGTGTCGTGAGAAGAATACGGGTCTTGAGTTTGCAGCCAAGTTCATCAAGAAGCGCCAGAGTGTGGCCAGCTTACGTGGGGTGCGCAGGGAGGAAATTGAGCGGGAGGTGAGCATCCTGCGGCAGATTCAGCACCCCAACATTGTCACCCTGCACGATGTCTATGAGAATCGCACAGATGTGGTGCTCATCCTGGAGTTGTGAGTGAACAGGATTTGCCCCATACAACCAAGTATCTTCAACACACAGCAGTCTACAGTATATTAGACTAATCAAAGTAGAGCGTACTGTATGTCATATACCAGAGCAAGTACTTTAAGTTATGTTGTCTGCTACAGGGTGTCTGGAGGAGAGCTATTTGACTTTCTGGCACAAAAAGAGTCTCTGAGTGAAGAAGAAGCTACGCAGTTCATTAGGCAGATATTAGAAGGTGTACACTACCTTCATACTAGGAAGATAGCTCATTTTGATCTCAAGGTTTGGCCACACACACACACACACACACACACACACACATACACACACAGCATTTACTGTTGTCTATGAGATGTGACCAGGTTTGTCCTACTGTACTACCAAGGCATATCTAATCACTTCTGCTATACTATTTGTCATGAATGTTGGCCAGTGAAACATAAATGTAGAGAATGCAAATAATATAATATAATATAATATAATATAATATAATATAATATAATATAATATAATAATGTAGGTCGGGCAATGCTGTGCTAGACCATTTGTTTGTCAATGAATGTAATTTCAAAGTCCAATAAAATACTAGTTAGACATTTATTTGTATTATTCCCTTTACAAAGCTCACTATTTTTGTATTATTAGTGCAGTAAACTAGTTTTTATAGCTATTCTACAGCTATTCTGTTGAAATGTTGCAATTTTGCAGGTGATCTTGATACAGTGTACTGTACTGGATATGGGCTACCTGAGCTGAACGTTTACACCACTAGGTGGTGCCCCATGATAAGTAAAGAGAGCACAGCCATTAATGACCAGTGAAGCACAGTGATATCACCATTAGTGTCAAAGATGTTTATGTAATGTTATTTGGATTGCTTGTGTGTATGGACAGTGTTTGGATTTTGTTGCAGAGAAATAACCCTAATGTAAAGCCGTATGTTTTATTTTCTTTAGAGCAGTTGTTAATGAACATGGTAATTAAAATATGCCTGTTGATTAAACCATTTTATTTTCTGCTCTGCAGCCTGAAAATATAATGCTCCTTGACAAAAATGTCCCCTTGCCAAGAATCAAACTAATTGATTTTGGCCTTGCCCACAAGATTGAAGCTGGGGTTGAGTTTAAGAACATATTTGGAACTCCCGAGTTTGTCGGTAAGAGTGCAGAATTATTTTCTTAATTTTTGTTTTCATACTAGTTTCTTTAATATTATGTGCATATTTGTGTATATCTCTTAGCACCAGATAATATTATGTGCATATCTCCTAGCACCAGAGATAGTCAACTATGAGCCACTGGGATTAGAGTCTGACATGTGGAGTATAGGTGTCATAACATACATATTGTAAGTGAAAGTCAAATACAAAACACACATACACATTCAGTAACAAACTGCTGCAGTGCAGCCATGAAGCACAGTGGTGTGTTGTTTTAGACTGAGTGGTGCATCACCATTCCTGGGGGAGACCAAACAAGACACCCTAGGAAACATATCAGCCATCAACTATGAGTTTGATGAGGAGTTCTTCTGCCATACCAGTGAGCTGGCCAAAACATTTATCAGACAGCTGTTGGAACGGGATAAGAAGTAAGGAATCCCACAGAGGAAATTGTGTTTCATTAGAACATAATGGGGCTACAGTAATACTGTATGTATAATAACTTTACATTATATAATGTGTTTTCTTTACTTTCTAGGAAAAGATTAACCATACAAGATGCTATTAATCACCCGTGGATCAAGGTATTTAAAATAGTTATTATTATGTACTTATGTACTTATTTTACTTTATACTTGTTAAATACTTTTATTAGTTAAAAGTGCAGCACACATCTACTACCAACCCATTGAAACAACCCATTAACCCATTATAATATGTGATCAGATATCAGTTAAATTCCATGAAAAGCAGGGGAACCATTAATAAATCTAAATGTGAATGCAGCGAACCTCTGTACCAAATATCAAAAACAATCATTAACCCCTTTGTTGGTGACATTAGCTGCATGGTGTGGTGAAGTAACACTTAACAGCAGCTGTTCGTGATCACACATCACCTCTCACAATGGCACATTGTATCAGGAGCATCTTTCAATAACCGCCCCTACTTCTTTGAACCCCCAATCATGCCCTCTCCTAGTCCAATGAGCACAAGGAGGAAAACAAGGTCCCCGAGGCCAAGAAGCGCGCGCGGCGCCAGCTGAAGGCCAAGCGCCTGCGGGAGTACACCATCAAGTGCCACTCTAGCATGCCGCCCAACAACACCTACGTCAACTTTGAGCGCTTCGCCCAGGTGGTGGAGGAAATCAGCCAGATGGAGTGCAGCTTCAACAGCCTGGCGGCGGCCCACGACTCGGTGCAGGAGGACATCGACGCCATGGTCTCCATTTACAATGAGAAGGAGGCCTGCTACAAGGAGGAGAGCGAACGGGTGCGCCACGAGCTCTCGCAAATGCGCTATGACTTCCGCAAGGTAGAGGCCATGAAGCGCAGCCTTCAGGACGACATGCGGGCTGTGGGCGTCAGCCTCGGTGCTGTCGGCAACCGCTACCTGGAGAGGAGGAGTCACTTCGAGGCGTTGCGGCAAGAGCTCAGCAACGAGCTGAAGTGGGTGCAGGAGGTGGTGGGTTCGTTCTCCCCGGACGCAGGGAGCGGCGGGGGCTACCCCAACTGTAACTTCTCCACTGTTTTCAACAATGATGTCAACGAGGCCATTAAGGAGCTGCTGAGCCGTTCCTGTGGTGGCGAGCTGCTCTCTGGAATGAACCTGGACTTAACTGAGAATGGACAGCAGCGATAGTACTGTGCTGTCGCTGTACACATACTGTCTACACACATACTGCTGTGTATATGTAATTATTCATTAGAATATTACACATTTCTCTGATTCCTCAGTTCTCTTCACTTTAAACAGAGCACACTGAAATAAGGGAGTCAAAGTATATTAAATTGAAATGACATCTGTTGTGGATACACGTTTTGAAACTTTTGAGATCCTTAATGTGATCAAGATTAGCTGATTGAGGGTGGTGGATTTTGCCTGCTGCCTTGACCGTTCAAGGTCATTAGTGTTTATGTTATATTATTACATATCGTGCCTGTCTGCAGAGTTGTCTGTCTGTTGTCTGTGTTCCTGCACTTCCCTTTGCAACCTGCAGACGTCATCGTCTTCCCTTCTCGATGTGTTTTTGCTTCACCTGTCCCCAATCAGGAATCCCCTCATAACCCTGTCCTGTCTTTGTCTAGTATAGTCTTGTCTGTTTTGATTCGTGTTTCCCCAAACATGGTGTTCAATAAAGCACTGCAATGACGTCAGTCATTTTAAATAACCATCAGATGTGTGTGTATGGTGAGTGTGTATGAGCTGCTTTTTCATGACTTTTGAACTTGGTTTGGGGTTTAAATGTACAATCCTTGGTTGTGTTATAGTGCCCCAACACTCCCCATTTTCTCAATGTTCTCGATAGCTCACTGTTTATGTTGCAGTAAATGAGTGCCACGGGTGGGTGTAATATAAAATTACAATTAAAATTTAGTTTAGTTTAATTTAACTCAAGTTATAAAAAAAGATTCTATAGGTGTCTGGCTATAAGACATAAGAACCTGTGTGTGGAAGATTGTAAATGTACATCCTTTAAATTAATTTGCACATTCAATTTTGAGAAAATGGCTAATAAAGATAGGCTAATGCAATTAAAACATTTTTTTCCAATGAAGTAACTTGTCTTTTAGCACATAAGTTCACAAAGGATATGGGCATGTATATCGACTATAGCCAAGTTATGCTCCAGAAAATAAGCTTCTAAAAATAGGCTTCAACTTGCTTAAAAAATCGGGGTTGAATGTTTACTTGCTAACAAAAATGCAATGTAGGCCCTATGCTATAGGTGCCTGGCCTGACCCATAGAACTATATAAATCCACATCAGGCAGAACCAAGGAGCTCAGCTCTATCCCCACCATAGATGGATGCTTAACCATACCTTTGAGAGAGAATACAGTATTCAGGACCCAGTGACTCACAGATCATCACTAGTTGTGATTAAGATTGATCTATTACAATCTTTCTTAGAATATTTCATTGTCATAACAATCACTGTACAGATATTCATTTTAAAGCAATTGTTTATTTACATGTATTATGTTATAACCTTGAACCTGCTATATTAATTGTATTATAATAGCTACACTATTATGATAAACTATTGTATACATATTTTCCTACCAGAGGGTGTAAGTGAAAGTTATGTACAGTATGAAGATGGATTTATTCCCAAATGATTCCTATATTTAGCCTATCTAGGATACACTGGACGTGAAAGTCAGTGGTGGCACTGATTCATTTACCATATGTGGGTCATAGAGCATGTTTTCATGCAGTAAACATACTGCACTATGCTGCTTCTTACAATGTTAAAATTCAAATATAATTTATTAGTAAGTGAGTAAATAAGTAAATAACTTGCCATGTTGACAGTGCTAATGTGGTAAAAACAACATATGTTATATGCCCTACACCATTTGAAATGAACTAGCCTACCCTTATTTGTAGTAGCCTACTAACAAAGCTAGTGTATGTAGAGACGTATTACCCTGGTGTACATTAACCAGAGACTTGTCTACAAACATTTTGTCTGAGAGCAGTCAGGATCTAGCCTAACATAAAATGCATTATCATCTCAGCGAATATAAGTTAAGATGAAAGCAATACTCAGGCTGAGCCAGGTGAAGGGGCCAGCCAGGCTAGTATGAAATTGATAATTAATGATAATAACGAGTGCCACTGCTCAGTGTTCTTTCCTGTAGATGGCAGCATGCATTCAAATTTGAACATCAAATAGAGAAAAATCCATTCACTGCTCTATGTGTGTATTAATCATTGGTATAATGTGGCATCTATAAAACAGAATTGACTGGATTTTTATAGAACATTATATATTTGCTCATATTTTCTCAACTTAATTTGAATATCCAAGGACATAGGCCTGATACGAATGAGAATAATAATTGTATATTTTGGGTTAATTCTAGGCCTACAGAAAACCCAAACAAATCACGTTCGTTTAAAAATAGACTATACTTGATGTTTCATCTGTTCGATATAAAATATTTGAGCTAATAATAATAATAATAATAATAATAATAATAATAATAACTTGATACATTTTAAAGTTGATTAAGATACGGTTGCAAACCAATTGAGCTGAGAGCAATATTCGGGTGGGGCAGGCCTCAGTCAGTAGCTGTTATATGTAGCTGGCCATGAAAGATAACCACTGCAGTAGAAGCCTAGCTTAACACGTAGGCTACTACCTAATATGCCACTACACATAGGACATGTGCTAGCGTAGGCTACTTAACTGCCTCCTTTTTAGTAAGACAGCAAAATAGGAAAAAGTCGACATTTTATATAATATCCAATTGACACCATAGATAGTATGATTTATGAATTTCACAGCCGCTGACACCATGTCAAATGTCGAACACAACGTGGTAGACCGATACAAACAATGATTTCAGATCATAATTCAGAAAACGACTTCAATGTAAACTAAATGACTTAAAATAGAAGACCATGTTAACATAACACTGAAAAATGGAGCATCATTTGCCTCTTTGTCTTCTGGTTCACACAACAGTCACGCTCAGGAAGAAACCGTATGAACGTGGCCAGACGTGCAGACGTCACAGCGCACAGGGGCTGGGGTTCTGTAGGGGTTGGGAGTGAACTCCAGTCTGAATTCATTGCGGAGAGGAAGGTGCAGGAGTTTCAGAGGTGGGGCTGTCACTGTCCCCATAAGACTAACGTAATCAAAACGTTAGGGTTCATTTAATGTGTCTGCAATGAAGTATAATTACGTTGTTATTTATGCATCAAGCCAAAAAGAGGAGGCCATTTGACATGTTGGTAAGCGATTCTTTCTAGATACAGCTAGCTTGAGTTAGCCACTGTAGCTACTTTATGCTGTAATCTAGCAGCAGTTACTGTAGACTTGTCTGCTGCTATCGTTAACGGTAGCCACATATGAAGATATTGACAGTTCCTTTTTCAAAATGTGTAATTGTCGGGGGCTGACTATTAAATACTCTTAAGGCCTCTGTGATGCATATAACTACATTTCGGCATTGCTAACGTTAGCTAATGTGCAGGTATATACTGCTATAACTTAACGGGCATAAAGCGCTAGCAATGGTTGTTTATACAGTTGTCGTGATTCTTTCATTTTACAAACCAATGTATTGATACTGTACGTTATTGATATCTAACAGTGGCTCTGCTCCTTAACCACTTTAGCTTACTTTGCATTTATCAAAAGCTTCATTTTGTTTTCTGATGGTGTCAGTTATGTTGTGGTCATCGTATAATGTGTGCAGTGACTTGCATCTTACCACCTGAAAAGACGAGCATTATTGCCACATTCAGCTAGAATGCAAGCTGTGTCATTGTAGGAGCTGCCATTACAATTTAATTTACAATCTCACCTTATGCAAAAAACTAGTGTTGATGACTTTATGGCAAATACAATAGGATTAGAAGCGTTGATAGATGTATTAATTTAGGTCTATTAACATTTCCATAGAGGTTTGATCAATATGTCCAGATTGTTTTAGATTGAGTTGTTGACAAGTGACTTTGATCAAATATATGCAAATCTCCTCACCTTTTGATACATTTGCATTTTCAAAATGTTGAAGTATCCATGTACTCAAAACATGTTTATAGGATAATGTACTGGTTTATGAGAGAGCTGTTTTTCTTTTAGTAAAATGCATTTGCCAGAGGAACTAGCTAGACGTAGCTATTATTAATGTCATTGTTAATGATATACATTATAGACTTGGTCAGGACACCTAACTTCAATTCAGTTTAAAGTTAGGTGGATTGGATAGTGTCAGTTCTTCTGTTGGATAAATACTCACTTATGTATGGCTCTCGGCACACTCATACCCAGACATTATTGGTGTGGTGATCCTCTCTATTCCACATGTGAGCATATAATACATGCCATTTCATAATTTGTGTGTTGCAGTTGCTTGGAAGTTAATGTTAAGTCCATTGCAGGCACTAACAGTGTCCCACATTTTCTAACAGACTACAGCACAACAATGAGAGCAACCAGTGTATAAAACACATTTAGCTAGAAAATGTTTGCTTACACCTCTGCTACCAGAGGTGTTAAGCAGCACCCACGTTGGCCAGATATTTTATAGAGGAAGCATGTGTCTAGACGCCAGTCCCTACATTGGTTCTTGTTCATTTGCAGGAGAACAAAAGAGAATATCTAGGGGGGACCTAACCCTGTACACCTTCCTCCTGACCTTTAATCTTATTGGTTTGCTATAGGGAACTTGGAAAAACTAAGCATAACTGCATGTCAATGCAAAACTGACTTGGGTGTTGTGCAACCCTTCACCTCGGGTAGCAGCAGCCACAGTAGGCTACATTAATATAATTTGTCTAATATCAATATAATTTGTGGAATATTTGTATTATTTATTGAAAAATTCACTTACAATCCGTTTCTGTTTAATCATTAAATGTTTTATATTATAATATATTTTATTGTTATTATTATTATTAATAATAATAATAATATTAATTTTATTTATGTATTTATTGTACATAATAGCTTAACCTCTCTTATATGCCATGCCTTGTTTGTGCTTGCAGTATTTTGAGTAGGATGTGGTTGTTTTATTTACTTTTATTGTTTATTATAAATGCTTCTGTGATTTATTTATTTAGATCATTTCCAGTTCATTTGCAATATTATGTATGCCACAATGTATTGACTGGTCCAGATTACAATTTTGGGCTGGACACATGGGCTGTAGCTATTACTGTAGGCTAGGCTTGTATTTAGAGTTGCCTTAGTAAATCTAGCCTTTTAGTCAGAACATTGTATACATTTGCATTCAGCCTAATTGAATGATCTTGAAAGATAGGCAAAATGTTACAAAGTGTCTTTGCAATGCTTCAAGCTATTGTGCTAGGACTACTTTTACAAGAATATTTATGGAGGTGGGAAACACTGCCATCTATTTATTTAACATTATTGCAGCAAGTAAGCAACCATACTTGCTGTAATAATGTTGAAATGTTGGGAAGTAGTTGGGAAGTGATGTTTTTATGTTATTTGTTGTTGCCTAGAAGGATACATACAGTCACCCTCCCTCTGCCCCAAGTATTTCTGGATATCTAAAATTATCTGTTGCTTCCTTGCTTTAATTAGCTTTAAAAAAACAAGATAATAAAAGTTGATACTGTTTAAATTTGCAAGTAATATTTCTTATTTAAGCAATAAGTAAATGTTGACTGCATTTTTGGTGTGTTGCGCAATCATTAAATCATGGGTCTTGTAAACAGTGATTGTAAAAATCCTGCTGCAATATTGACCTAATGTGAAATGACGTGTGTATCTCTAGCCTGCTAGGCTATGGGTAGGATTGCCAGGTATTACACACTCACATGGCTCTGTTCCACCGATCCACTACATATTGTGAGAGGTAAATGTACTGTATGTCAATACAGATAGCCGTGCGGGCAGGGTGGGAGGGGACGAGACGTGTATTTCACAACTATGAGTTGAAACATTACAAGACTTGCGGTAGATTAAACTGGTCTAAGCTGTGCTCTTTTTCCCCCCTCCCGTAACCCTGTGCTATCAGGAATGATGGCTCCAGAGTGACATGCCATGGCTCTTATGATACCCCCTGTGAAACTGAAATGGCTGGAGCACCTGAACAGCTCATGGATCACAGAGGACAGCGAGTCCATCGCCACGCGCGAGGGCGTGTGCGTGCTCTACTCCAAGCTGCTGAGCAACAAGGAGGCGGTGCTGCTGCCCCAACAGGTGCTGTGCCTCAAGGGGCCCCAGCTGCCAGACTTTGAGCGCGAGTCCCTGTCCAGCGACGAGCAGGAGCACTACCTGGACGCCTTGCTCGGCAGCCAGCTGGCCCTGGCCAAGACGGTGTGCTCGGACTCGCCGTTCGCCGCCGCGCTGCGCAAGCGCCTGCTGGTCCTCCAGCGGATCTTCTCGGCGCTGTCCAACAAGTACCACGACAAGGGCAAGGTGAGGCAGCAGCAGCACTCCCCGGAGAGCAGCTCCGGCTCGGCCGACCTGCACTCGGTCAGCGAGCGACCACGCTCCAGCACGGACGCCCTCATCGAGATGGGCGTGCGCACAGGCCTCAGCCTGCTCTTCGCCTTGCTGCGCCAGAGCTGGATGATGCCGTCGCCGCCCGCGGCCGGCAGCATCAACCTGTGCAACGACGTCATCCACACGGCCATCGACGTGGTCAGCTCCCTGCCGCCCCTCTCGCTGGCCAACGAGAGCAAGATCCCCCCTATGGGCCTGGACTGTCTGGCCCAGGTCACCACCTTCCTCAAGGGGGTGACCATGCCCAACTCCGGGGCGGACATCTTGGGCCGCCGGCTGGCCTCCGAGCTGCTGCTGGGCCTGGCCTCCCAGAGGGGCTCTCTGCGCTATCTGCTGGAGTGGATCGAGATGGCCCTGGCCGCCTCAGCGCTGGTCACTACCATGGAGAAGAGCAAGCTGCAGAACCAGGAGGGCCTCATCGGCTACGACTGCTTCATGAACATTCTCATGCAGATGAGACGCTCTCTGGTATGTAAGGGTGTAACAAAATGTCGATATACCCGAATATCGATTCTCTAAAACACTGTATCGATTTAAAAAATAAAAATACATTTTTTCTTGATATTTGTAAAAAGGGACCATGTACAAAATACATTATCCTCAAAAGAGAGAAAAGATGCTTACCAGATTTAGCTTTAAGCTAATTTCCATCTGCAGTTCCTGATCAAGTGTTTGTTATTTTTTGCAGCGGCGCCACATTCACACATTGCTATGACAGTTTTCCACAAATGAGAAATTGCAATATATCGCCTTGCTCACAGTATCGCAATATATCGAACCCTGGCCCCTGTGATACGTATCGTTTCCCCAGATTCTTGCCAATACACAGCCCTACTGGTAAGGCAGCAACCGTCCCTTGATGAGGCGTTGCCAAAGGAGTCTTGTGTTGATTGTGTGTATCCTCATCATCATCATGAGTGGTAACTCGGCAGCTTTATGGTTTCTCCTAGGGCTCGTCGGCTGATCGCAGCCAGTGGCGAGAGCCGACACGCACGTCTGATGGCCTGTGTTCGTTGTATGAGGCAGCGCTGTGTCTTTTTGAAGAGGTAGGGTGCTTAAAAAAAATTTACTTATTCATGATGATGTTATTATTATTTGTGAGGGATTATATTGTATATACACTATAATGTTTAGTCTACTGATCTTGGGGTTGGACTCCCAGCCAGTAGGTTTTGAGCCCCAGAGTTGACATACCAGTAAGCACCCTTGAGCAAGTTTCCTCGTACAGTTACTCCTTGTAATTGTACTCACTGTAAGTGGCTTTGGATCGAAAGAGTGCTAAATGATCTAACAGTAAATCATAACTCATCATTATTGCAATGTTTATACATCTGTTTACACCCGGAGCCGTTCCTACTAAACTGTATGCTGGTGATGAATCGCCCCCCCCGTCTGTCCGTCTGTCTTTCCGTGCGCTTTAGGTAAGCAGGATGGCTTGGGACTACTCGCGTACCTGCGTCAGCCCCGACAGTGTCCAGACGGGCGAGGCCCCCATGGTGTCGGAGACCTGCGAGGTGTACGTGTGGGGCAGCAACAGCAGCCACCAGCTGGTGGAGGGCACCCAGGAGAAGATCCTCCAGCCCAAGCTGGCCCCCAGCTTCGCCGACGCACAGACAGTAAGAGCAAACGACATGAGCTGTGAGAGATGTTTCAAAGTAAATACACTCACTCACTGTCCCACACAGTTTACTGTCTATGGAACACTGTATTACTGCGAATGGCATTTTTTCAGGGTGTTCAAGTCATCGTGTGCTGCAGAGGTGGTGTGGAACTGTGATTTCATAATTGCACACCTTCCCCCTCCAGATTGAAGCAGGCCAATACTGCACGTTCGTGATCTCCTCCGACGGCTCCGTGCGAGCCTGCGGGAAGGGAAGCTACGGCCGCCTGGGCCTAGGGGACTCCAACAACCAGTCCACGTTGAAGAAGTTGACCTTCGAGCCGCACCGCGCCGTCAAGAAGGTGTCGTCGTCCAAGGGCTCGGACGGCCACACGCTGGCCTTCACCACAGAGGGAGAGGTGTTCAGCTGGGGAGACGGGGACTATGGCAAGCTGGGCCACGGCAACAGCTCCACACAGAAGTACCCCAAACTCATCCAGGGGCCGCTGCAGGGAAAGGTAACAACCGTGGGTGTGCCTTGTGTTGCTTGACGGTCATTACCGCCAGTGGTGAAGAGTGACGCATCTGTGCTTGTCGATTGGACCGGCTCAGGTGGTGGTGTGTGTGTCCGCTGGCTACCGACACAGTGCTGCCGTCAGCGAGGATGGAGAGTTGTACACATGGGGCGAAGGAGACTTTGGAAGACTAGGTAATTTGCTGAACCTTTTTGACTCGGTCACTTCTATACTTCTATTGGAGCTCAAATTGATCATATCCTGCTATTCCTGTTATGGCTTTGACACAGGCATTTGGTAAACTCAACACATTGTATTTAGAGTGTGGCTATGTCTTAGAATATTCACAGGGTTCCCACTGGTCATTGAATTTCTGGAATATCATGGAAATGTATTAAGTTTATTTCAGACATGGAAAGTCAGGGAATTTTATAATTTGTTTTGGGTCAAAACATGTAATATCATGGCATTTTGTTTGCAGCATGTGTACATGTGTAGTTTCCATTCATCAAAATGTTACTGAACGTGGTATTACATTTTGAGATGACTCAAGTTTTTAAACTATTGGTTTGTCTGTATGTATACATGAGTAGCAGGCTACCTATGCAAAATATCACCATATTCATTTTCAGTTTGTTTATCGTTGCCATGCCGGCTTTCCCGTTTACACAGACATTGTTCTTCTGGCCTGTTTTTACATTAATTATGTATCAGGGAAGTTCAGATTTTTAGTCAGGGAGTTTGACATTTGTTAAGTTTATTTAGTTCTCAATGATTTTGACTGACATTCTATTTCACTCTGTCAATGCAGTGTGCAACAACTAGTCCTGAATGTATGATTGACTGGACAAGCAAAACAGAATGTGGGAATGACACGATCCGCACGGTCCCGTGATGCCGTCAGATCACACGCGTGTGAACAAGCTCGCCTGTTCTCATTGTTTGTACGTGTGCAGGTCACGGCGACAGCAACAGCCGGAACATTCCTACCCTGGTGAAAGACATCAGCAATGTAGGCGAAATATCGTGTGGGAGCTCCCACACCATTGCACTGTCAAAGGACGGCCGGACGGTGTGGTCTTTTGGGGGAGGAGACAATGGTGGGTCACGTGGACATTCAACATTGTCATAAATGCTGTTATCATTGTACTCTGTTCATCCAAATGCATTGACTGCACAGAGCATGCTCATTGTTGTTGGTTTATATCCTCTTTAGTCATAAGCACCTGTTTCCTTGATCACCTTGATCCCCGAGGGAACTGATAACAGAACTGGTTTGGTTCAGTTTGGGTGAATGCTATAAGCACACAGGTCTGGTCTTGTTCTGCAGGCAAACTAGGCCATGGCGATACCAATCGCGTCTACAAGCCCAAAGTTGTGGAGGCGCTGCAAGGGATGTTCATCCGGAAAGTGTGTGCGGGAAGCCAGTCGTCTCTCGCCTTGACCTCTACTGGACAGGTGGGGGGGGGCGCATTACAGCTGATGGTCTGTTAGGGGAGACCGGAGCATTCTGTGCGCTCTAGCACTCACACTAAGTGCAGTCCTCCGTGACTGCTGCTATACTGTATCTACAGGTCATAATGTTCGTGTGCTCTGCTGCAGCAGTGTCTTAATGTCTTCTCTTCTGGGTCTTCACCACCAGGTGTACGCGTGGGGCTGCGGCGCCTGTCTGGGCTGCGGTTCATCCGAGGCTACGGCTCTCCGACCCAAACTCATCGAGGAGCTGGCTACCACCAGGGTGGTGGACATATCCATAGGGGACAGCCACTGCCTGGCCTTGTCACATGGTAAGCCACTCCCACGCCTCTTGCTGCTTCTATTGGGTAAATATGGGCAGATGTGCCGTCTCCACCCCGCAACTGTTGAACGAGGAGCCAATGGTTACTTGTATAATAGGTACTGATGCACAGCTTTGATGTTAAAGAGGTTTAAGATTCAAAATGCAAATGTAATGCCTACTACAAATATACACATTTCAGATAAATATTAATATGGATAAAACACAAGGAATACATTTAGAAATACTTACACAAGTGAAATATGGATTTGTGTTTATATAGGCTACTGCTGATATGTCTATATAAACATAGTTGTTGACTGTACAAATACAGGATTATAAATAAGATGTACTGTATGCATACATACACAAACAACAGCATGAACACTTGATTTGTATATGTGTTTATGTGTGTTACCTCCACTTGCCTGGCCCAGACAATGAAGTGTATGCGTGGGGCAACAACTCCATGGGCCAGTGTGGCCAAGGAAACTCTACTGGGCCAATCACCAAGCCCAAGAAGGTGGTGGGCTTGGATGGTGTGGCCATCCAGCAGATCTCAGCAGGAACCTCCCACAGCCTGGCCTGGACGGCCCTCCCCAGGGACAGGTCAGCTAGCACTCTGACTGGACTGACTGACTGCGTCACTGGCTATAACCAGAGTCAAACAGGAAACACTATACTGGGGGTGAAGGTGGGCACTGGTTTCACAACAGTCCCAGGTCATTACGTGTATTACGTAATGCATGGCAAAGGTCAGGAACTGTACGCTTTACTGTGTAAACTTGCATCACCGCAGTTTGCACGGGTATTTGTGGACTTCCAGTGCAAACCTAAATGTTGGGATTGATCATTATAGCAACACATGGAGAAACACTTTTATTTCCACGCTTCTCATGCATTACTACATATGCGTATACAAATATGTTTACAGTTGCCCTCTATTGGTGTTTCTGTAGACAAGTGGTGGCTTGGCACAGGCCCTACTGTGTGGACCTAGAAGAAAGCACATTCTCTCATCTGCGCTCCTTTTTGGAGCGCTACTGTGATGGCATCAACAGTGAAGTGCCACCGCTGCCCTTCCCCTGCTCCAGGTAGGGAACAGCTCTGACACTGTCCCAGGACACAGTGCACACTTGAATGCTATTTTCCACCTAGCTAGCTGTGTGCTTAACCTGCTGTAATATTCACATGGATTTGATGCTATACGTAATTTCCTTTTATACAATGTGTCAATTCTCTGTGGTATATACTGTGTGTATAGGATAGGTATATATATATATATATATATATATATAGGTATATATGTATATATAGGTATATATATAGGTATATAT
>JAODOY010025510.1:0-23591 GCA_025399855.1 Forbesichthys papilliferus | reverse complement strand
TATATATAGTGTGTATTACTAAAATTAGCAGCATATCTGTAAAACAGTTAAAAGTTAAGATAAGGTAGAAAAGACAGCCTGCTGGGTTTTAAAATGTGCTGTTATGTTTCTGAATGTCTGTCTTGCTGCTTTGTTGCAGGAGGCAGATTCCCACAGCTGGAGGGGTACGCTGACTAGAGCCCCGCTATGGTAGAACAAGACATTCAATGTACCTTAGAGGAGACAGGCCTTGTAGGGTCATGGTTACTGTACTAATGTAACTTTCACATAGTACTGTATATTCTGGTGTGCAGAAACCTTTCGAAAAGATGGAGATCTTAATAGCCAACCTGGTGGCAACCAAATAAAGAATCACTACAAATTCACTACAGAAATTCTAACTTGTCGGGTCTTAAGAGTTACCTCCTAAAAATATGAAATATAGTTTCTCAACTGGAATCCTGATGTGATAAAACAAAACACTACACATTTCAACTGTGATTCAGAAGAACCCATTAGGGATGTAGAGCTCAAGAAAATACTCTCCCATAGGTTATTGAATACATGGTGACACCAGCAGCATTCAATAAAGAATATGGCACTATGAAGTACCAAATGTGTAGGAAGTGAATATGACTGAAACATATGATTAAGTGTGCTTTTATCTTCCCACTTTAAAGACGTTTCTTTTGGTGTGGGGTATTAAACTTAAAGATCTTGCATACAATTTATTAGTTTCTTACTTTTTTAAATGTATATTATATAATTATATTCTTTGAAATGTTAAAATTGGGGCTCAGGTTTGTCACTGAAACATACAGTATGTCATATTTATACAGTACCATACAGTCAATTATCGAGGTGTATTGTTTACAATTTATTCATATATTTTCCTCAAATTTAATTCCTTATAACTCAATGTATAAGCACATGTCTAATGCAAGCAATCCATGCTAATTATTTTACACTATTGATCCCAGTATTTGAGGTTTAAGGGTATGTATCTTTAAGGTGTCAAGAAATGTATTAAAATTATGTTATATTTTGTGAGTATTTAATGTAATAATAATAATCATCTTCATAGCCTTTTTTTATACAGAATTGCACCTCAAAGTGCTTTACAGAGAGGGAATACATAAACAAATACAGATGTACAGAGAAAACACATTCATAAAAATTGCGGAATCAGATTAAAAAATCAAATTAAAATTAAAACGTGCATAAAGGAATACAATAAAGATACATAACATTATACTGAAATTACATACGTTAATAAAAATGGTTAATGGAATCAGATGAAAGAAATATAAGAAATTAAAACTTTTTGTTGCTATGTCAGAACGTCAGCACCATGCGTATAGCGCCAATGCTAATCTGGTGGCGGAGTAAAGGATCATTTGGTTCAGTAGAGATGAACATTTGTGTCATCCACGTAACTATGGAAAGATACATTGTGTTCCCATTGTGTTCACGTGGCAGCATTTATAGTGAAAATAATAACGGGCCAAGGGAACTCCCCTGTGCAACCACATAAGAAATGTTGTGTCTCTTAGACACATGTTCTCCAAGACTGACGCAAAACTGCCTTCCTTTGATGTAGGTTCTAAACGTATGAAGTAGTAGCATTAGTAGCATGACACCAGGCAGCATGTACTGTATCTACTTGGTGGAGATCTTTTGGGCCTGTTTCCTCCGTGCTCGGTCTTGGTTGTTCCGGACCACAACACCGATGTTGTAGCTGCTCTCCTGGTCCACCTCTGTCAGGCGGAGATCACATTCTAGAATGCTCTCGTTGAGAGACATTCCCTCTTCGAGAATTTGACCTCCCTCCTGCACACAAGCACACAAAAGAAATAAACATAACACAAAAAGAAAGAAAATTTGTGTTTGGTGGATTATTTCCGTGTTGTAACATAATGCTTCTTGGCAATCAATTCATCTTATACCATTGGAAAGGCTGATCATTTCCCTTTTAAATGGTGCCACATTTATAAGGAACATGCATTTGTGGGTATGTGGGTTGCATGAAACATTTGTCAAATCTTCTCTGACATGCCAAACAGTTTTCTTTGCTGTTTACTTGTTTGGTGGATTGGATGATTGAAGTCTGATGGGATGGCATCTCATTCCTCAACCAGCATTTATCACAAGTCAGCCAACGTGGTTGTGTTTATCACTTTGCACAAACAGCACGCCCACGCTGATCCCACAGGTGCTTACAAATTTCCTTAAATGTTTTGCATAGTTCATAAGGAATATTCCATACAAAGATAAGCCGGTCGATGTATATCAGTGGCATGTTTTGAAATAATTAATTCTGAACAATCTGTAATGTGATTAAGAACATATTTTGTAGTTTCAATAGTTTTCCATGGCTTCATGGCTTGACTAAGTAAAAAGATACACAACAATAAACCCTATAACTGCTTTCAGTGTTGTGGCTGATCAGTGTACATCCGCCCCAGTTGCCATAAAAGAAAAGGCCAAGGATAGGGAGACAGAATTCCTCCTCAATAAATGGGACTGTACTTACTGGGCCCAACCTGTTGCAGGTCAGATTGATGCTCCGCAAGGTGTTGTTCTGAGCCAACACTTGAGACAAGATGGTGGCAGCGGCCTGCGTCATATCATTGCTCCCCAGATGCAGCTGAAGCACTGTGCAGTTCTTCAGCAAGGCCTGACCCATAGCCTGACTCCCTTCATCCCTCAGGCGGTTCAGACACAGGTTGAGGGACAGCAAGGTGGCGTTCTTGGACAGGGAATAGGCTATGGCTTGGCCGCCCGGGCCTCTAATGTTATTGTTGGAGACGTTCAGGATCTCCAGTTTGCTTCTGTTGAGAAGCTTGCCAATGGCCTTGGCTCCACGGTCCCCTATCAGGTTGTGAGACAGGTCAAGCTCCCTCAGCGATGGGTGGTCCAAGAGGTAACTCACCAGCAGTCTGCATCGTCTATCTTCCACCTTGCTTTGCTGTAGCCTCAGGACCTGTGGAAATACACGTGAAGACAGATGCTGGAGTCAATGCTTGTGCTTTTGAAAGTAATATGAACTCATTTCAGGACCAGATACTACTAAAAAAAATATCAGACAAAAATAAATGGTTGTGGTGTCATGCACTGCAACCGATAAGTTGTCACGGACTAATAACCATTGCCATAATGATTACAGTAAGGCATATACGCAGAGATTAATTAGGATGTGACCATGTGGGACTTATGGAAGATGTTTGGAAAGCTAAAACATCAAGTTCTTACATTGCTATTTGAAGGCAATATTTACCTTCAAGGTCTTGCATGATTTCAGGGCCTTCCCCAGGGAATCACAATCTCGTAAAGTTAATTCAAACAGATTTTTCTCAAAGTTCATGCCACAACTTTTGACCCCATACACTACATGCAGTTCTTCCAGGTTGTTAAGCTTATACAGCAGGATGCCAAAGTCAAAATGGTCCATAGATGGTATATCAGATGTGGTGTCAAAATCTAAGACATCTTTCTCTTGTGTAGCATCATCATCTTCTGGGGTGTTCTTGGGGTATTTGATGGGTGGCAGAAGCTGGGATATCTCCAACCTCTTGACATAGTTTTGGCAAAGAGGAACCAGGTCTAGAATGGTATTTGGGTCTGTCACATCTGGAATAAAGGATTCTATCAAGTTTTCCAGGTGCCTCTCAAAGAACATTCTTTTCCAGCTATAGCCATAGTGAGAGACGTCACAAAGGCGCCACCGCTCGTTGCAGCATCGGGTCCAGTAACCCTCATCGCTGAGCAGGTTCGCTGTCACATGTAGAGGCAGAGACGTTGGAAGCCTCTCCAGGACATACTCTTTATGGATGGGCAGTAGTTGTTCGATTATGGGCTTTTCTGCAGATCAACAACAAAAAAAAAACAAAGTTCCATACATTTCGTATCAGTTAATGTAACACCACACCCATTTCCACCAGGTCCTGGCTGTTATGTTATGGAACAAAGACCATACCTTCAAAGTGTCTAACAATGATTTGCAGGCAGAAGGTTGATAAAGCAGGCACCAATATAAGGGTCCAATCAGAATCTTCTGCTATAATGCTCTGGATCTTTCTGCAGCCCCCAGCAGAGCTGAGGTTTTCCACTGGATGATCAATAAACTCTGACATATTGTCTGTAGTGAACTAATGTTTAAAATATTTCCCAATATAGGCTATTTACACGTTTTTCAAAAAAATAAAAAATATCAAGTTAATGGAACTATTGTATAAGATTATGTATAATACATGATTGGTTTATATTATAATATAATGTGTTATGTATCAAATAACTAAAAAAGTGAGAGAGATTATACAAACTAATTCAGTAGCTTTACCTGCGCTGTAAGCTTGAATCGTGTGTTGTGTTTACGACGGTCGCCTTGGCATTTGTTATTTAATATATGAGCAAGCAGTGACTGCTGGTGACCACTGGAGAGCAGTGCTTGGGCACAGCAGACCTGTTTCATTGGCAGTGACTGCTGGTGACCACTGGAGAGCAGTGCTTGGGCACATCAGACCTGTTTCATTGGCAGTGACTGCTGGTGACCACTAGAGAGCAGTGCTTGGGCACAGCAGACCTGTTTCATTGGCTGTGACGCATCAACATTAGCTCCGCCTCCAGAAGAAATACACAGTGTTTTCATGTTTTTGAAACTTTAGCTATGTTTTAGTTATGTTTTGGTTGTAGTTAGGAGTAGTCAGCGATTTTTAAAAACATGTAACGTATATATCGCCTACCACATATAACTAACGTTAGACATTTCCATTGCTAAAATATATTCCATCACTTCGTTTCGTTCCACAGTTTTGTAGTTATGCAGCTCTTTATCTGACCGATGATTTTAGAAATAATGTAACATACATGCATCTGATCCACTGTAACGCTCGTCGCATAATAATAAATGCCTGTTAAGCGGGCTTTAGTAGATTGTGCTGTTCTGTCTCTACGAGACACGTGTTGTTTATCCATATTGTAAAGAATGCTTCTCAAGGATAGAACTACGAAACACAAGGTACGTTCTTACAACAGTATACATGTCCTCCACATCTTATAGTCTGAATTAATGGCTATTCTGTCTGTTGCATGTATGTGTTTCTAGAACTGTCAATATAACAATGTTTATCTAGTATTTTATTTGACCCAAACTGTTCTATCTTTATCCACCAATTCACAGATACAGATGCCCAAAGTGTGGCTTTAGCTGCCTTAAAGATCACGTTGGCTACAGATATCGTCTCTCCCTGAGAGTAGCAAGGGACAGCTACATATTTGGAGTGACAGTTTTTGGAACCTGTTTGAACCCACTTTTTGGAATCAGTGCAAATGATCTACAGAGGTAATCACTGGACATGGAACTTCACACTGACAACTTTTGTAATCCTATGGTACTACCATTGTAATCTTAACTTTGCTTTAACTTTAAAGTAAATTTAAGAAAAGTGCGTCCCACATAATCCTGGTTAACATCCAAATGTTGCATCTATATATTGTTATATCTAATCTGTCTCACAGTGTTTTTTCAGTTCTATTTATGATTTAATGCGTTTGATCAAATAGAATACAGTCCTATACCTGGATCAATTCAATCCAGTTGGGATTGATATTTTTGTATTGTCAGGTCAGGTGTTCATTGTTCAGTTGCCTGAAACTAATCCAGTTGACCATGTGTTCTAGGTTGGTGGATTCTGATGAGGCGGTCAATGGTCCCACCAGATCTACATTTCTGGTTAAGGCTGTACAAGACTGCTTCATTGGCAGACACTTGACCTTTGGGCTGAAGGTAATATTAATGACATTCCTGAAACATACATGTACAAATAACAGACACATACTGCTTCAGATAGTCTGTGGATGCTTGCTTGCTGCTGTGATGCAAGAATCAAACCTGGAAATGAGACGTTCAGTAACAACAGGGTGTATCTGCTTGCAATAGATAACAGGAAAAAGCCCTTTTTCCGGTGGCCCCGCCACGTTTGGTTCTTCTTGGGAGGACAGGGCTCAGTTCATTGCCACTCAGATCATCCTGCCGGAAGCTAAAGCCCTGAGAGGCTGTTCTGTGATCAAGTACTACCAGACCCTTCTTCAGAAGGCTACAGAAGAATATCCCCTGGGATCCACTAGTCCCAGCAAGGCCCCCAGGCAGCCAGCAACCCTGCTGCTGATTCCCCAACCATCACCAAAGTGTTGCTTCAGCGATTCTCCATCTGTTGCTTCTTGGCTTCTCTCAGAAACTCTACAGAGGTAATGACCGTGAGAATGAGAGGGAAGGTTGATGTTTTATATTATAGCATATATATATGTGTGTGTGTGTGTGTGTGTGTAAATTTATTTATTTTACATGCGACCAAAACTTAAAAAACCGACTGCTTTACTCAGCCCCCCCCTATCACTTATAACAACAGTGTTACGTGATTAGTTAAAGGTGGAGTCAGCCATTGTACAGTCTCGCAGAGCCAGCCTTTCCCTACGTAAAGTCTGAGACACAGCGCTGGCTAACAGCAGCAAGATCCGCCTACTTGACATGCACAACAACCAGCTATGTAACTCGGTGACAATGTCTGATGTTACATTTATACAGAGGAATTTGTTGAGAAACGTACCTACACAACTCTGTCTGTTTGCAGGTATCGTTCTGTTAGATAAGTAGGCTACTGTTGGTGCTTACAATTAATATACTGAAACAAGTACATTAGGAACGCAAACAAAAGTGGTGCAGACCGCACCCGACACAACGCTACCCTAGCCTGAGATGGGAGTGTCCAATTTTGAGGGGCGGAGCTTCTGAGGGAGCACCCTATGGGCAATTCAACATCAACAAGCTTCCTTCAGAATGACTGAATTTATGTTTTTATTTGACGGCTTGTATTGCAGCATTTTAATAAAGTGAACATGAATATTGCAGGATCCATTTGTAAAAGCTAAATAACAATAATATACAGTTCCTTAAGCAATCACATGTCATGTTATATTTGATTGTAATCATCTCCCTGCTCTATCTAAATGTGCGTGTCATGTTCCCAGATCACTGCAGCATGACTGTCCTCTTAGCCCCACCCCACTATTGCAACAGTCGCTGGGATTGGTTACTTCCTCGGCAGAGCAAGAGGAAGTTGGCAGCACTGGCGAGCTCAACAGCCGACAGATGCACGGCCAAAGACCGTGCCCCCTTCGACGACGTCACATGTCCGAGGAGCAGAGAGATGGCTCGGGGAAACGTGAAGTCACTGGGGGAAGAGGTCCATCAGGTCTGTCACTCCATGAACACAGCTGGCACAGTGGCAGTTCATTTCACGTTGTTACAAACCTGAGTCGTCACGTGGAACCGTGTTCCAGTCCGTCCCGGGTTTGCCCTAGTAAGAGCCCACTCAGCATTGGGGCGGAGAGCACCTCTGACGTGGACCGTGGCTGTTCAATGGGCCCTGCAGCTTGGCAGGATCTGCCCTTCTCCGAGAGTCTAGACGCGTTCCTGTGCGATGAAGACGTTTTTGGTGGAGTGGACCAGATGTTCCCGCAAAGTACGGGTGAGCCACCCTGTTGCGGTGCGTCGCTTCCACAAGAGGAGAGCTCAGCCAAAGACGCCCTGTGTCTCAATAACGCTCCATCGGCAGACGCCGTCTCACACGGGAAGGCATTGGTTGATGTTAGCAATGTAGCCGAGCAGAGATACGGCGGCGACGACAACCAGACATGCTGGAGCCCCCATGGACGTGACCAGAGGTCCCAAGCTATACGCGTGTCTTATATTAACTCCACGGAGTCCGACGGGAGCGTCTCTGCCTGCATCAGACGGTGTGAGGCTGCAGAAGAGTGGTTGGAGCGATGTGGCGGGGAGAGTGTTTACGACTGCTCTGCAGACCTCTTTAATGTCTCATTAATGAAGACGAGCACCGCAACGCTTGAGACACACGGCGATGGTGACACAAACGACATGGCGTCTCACATACACAGAACACCGCGGGAAGAGCCGGACTTACGACGCAATGACAGGGAGAATTCCAGCGCTCTGGCCCGCTTTTCAAACGCACCCCCCAAACGGACCGACAGATGCAGTGACCTTGACCCTCGTGAAAAGCAGCCTGACTCAAATAATTTTAGAAGTGAAGGAGAAGCCACTGCTGGGATGATCCGTTCCCCACCGTATAAATTACAGTGCCATGAGTTCATCCCTTCCTCTCAGTCCACACCAATAGTAAAGACGGGTTCTTCTACAGGCCGACCAACCTCCACACATAGGACCCATTCAACGGCTGCATCCAGTTCGCTGCATCCAGTTTGGGGGGATTCTGATGCCTTTTACACAGATACGGCAAAATGGGGTTGTGAAAACACAGGGGATGCTGCCTTGTTGCTTCAGGGTGCAGGTGTGGAACATACTTCTGTGTGTAGAACGACACCCGGGAAAGACACCCAACGCCACAAACGAACACGAGAAGACACCGTTGTGAAGCTTCACTGGCCTAAACGCTGTCTGGTGGCCGGGCAGTGTCTGACTCTACAGAGAGAGAGCGCTCGCAGCAGACAATCAACAGATAGACCAACAGATCTCATGCTTGTCACCAGTTTGACTGACACAACAAGAGTGTGCGACTATGCGGATGACAAAGCGATATTTCCTCGCAGCAATACCAAAACGCTAGCACCTGTACATCTTAGACTGGGAGAACAGATGGATAACTGTGCTGAGGATTGTGGATGTAGTGAGAGAGAGCAGCCAGGAGATGGTTGCAGGAGAACGTTATTAACAAAAGCTCTGACAACGGCCTGTAATCTGCCTGGTGACACTGAGAAAGCAGCACCCATTATTTTTAAATTACCTGTAGAAGGAGGTCTCAGTAGTACTAATAAGCACCCTTTACTTGAGGAGAGTGAGACATTTAATTGCTCAAATGACCTTTTCTCTGATTCATTCTTTTGAAGCTGTAATGGATTTTAATCAATAATCTTGAATTTTTATCAAAAACATCTGTTTCACTGATTCCTTTCTACGCACAGTTCTGTTTACATAACTTGGTGGTATAATATGATTTTCCTGTATTCTGTGTTCAGTAAATGGAATATGCACTCCTAACTCCGGTTCATGCTAGCCAGGTAAATGTTTATTTTTTCATTATTATTATTAATTTGACGTTAAATGTCCACTAAGAAATGTTGCTCAAAATATGTAATATTGATGTAAATATGAATATATCGTAATGTATATAATGCAGCCTACACTCATATGGTGGAGGTGAGGTACCATATACTGCGATCTCCACATGGCGTTTAAAAAAAAAAAACACAGGAAAGGGGGTGTATTTAGTGTGTTTTATTTGTAGAATGTCCGATAAATAAATCCTGTTTGTCTGTAATCCAGAAGGGGTCATTGACAGTCCAGGGTTGCTGTGTATAAAAAGAGTGAAGGCCACCAGTGTCAAACAGGGACAATCCAAATGGGTAATCCGAACATCTGTTCCAGGAATCTACTACTTACAGTACACTATTACCAAATACCAACACTCGCTCTTTGTTTAGAGAGTAGCTGCCCACCTTCATGTTTGATCTCTCCAGATCATCTGTCTACTTCTGGCTAACTGGCATGTATAAACTAATCTCATTCTTAGCTCATCCACAAGTATTGTGGAGAGCCATCGGTAAGGCTGTGCGATAAAACAATATATCGTATGACGATAGATTCTTTATTCTTTGGGATGGGACAGGTTTGATTGCCCGGTGGCTAGGGATGTGCGATATGGCCAAAATGTCATATCCCAATACTTTTATATCCCGATAACGATACAAATCACCATATAGCCAGTTCTGTAAATTCAATTAATAACTGGTTTCTTGTCATCCACGCAAAATACAACTTGTAGGCTGGCAGGTTAAACTTAATCGATCATAAGACTCAGTACGAATCTGCCTCACCAATGTTTCTATGACCACAAGCTGCTACTCCGTGCTGTCTGCTCCACTGCAGGGCGGGCAGGGCTCACGCCACACACATACGCACGCACACCTGGAGCTCGGCGAGGGAAAGATACAGCGGTAAAGAGTTGGAGAGCTGACGAAAACTTCACAAGTTACTGTAAGGAGTAATCCGCGCAAAATTCGGACAACAGACTCCAAATGACGAAAATGATTTAAGAGTGATTTTCATAACGATATAATAACGTTTTTCTATCGTCATACGATATATCGTTTTATTGCACAGCCTTACACCGATGGCTCTCCACAATACTTGTGGATGAGCTAAGAATGAGATTAGTTTATACATGCCAGTTAGCAAGGTGGACATGTTACCCATAGGGGTTAGCAGTGTCTAAAGAAGTATGTGAACCCCTATGATTATCATTTCAGGTAAGGCGATAACCACACTGATAGATCAATGGAATGACAGTTATTCATTTTGGTACCCTTTATAAAAATAAACTACCAAAGTCTGATCTTCACAACAGACTTTTTAACTATTCCCGAGATCATAAGAAAAAGATGTAGATGCTCATTTGGCTGTGGAAAGTTAATTCTATTTTGGAGACTGGGCTTCACCTGTCCACTGTCCGACAGATTGTGTACAATAACATGACAATATAGGAGGATAGCAATGAAGAAGATGCTGTAGCAAGAACAATGTTGTCTTTAAAATTATAAGATCACCTTGATAAACCACTTGAAAATTGTTCTATGGAGAAGTGAGAAAAAAGGTCTCATTGGAATTGGTTAGAAATGTTATTGCCTCAAATACATTTTATTTTTGTGTCAATGACCTGGACAAATATTTACTTTCTATATAAAACAGCCTATCACACTTCTGAACCTTAAAGCAGTGAAGAGCCTTGACATATTCATTTACAATGGTGAGTAAGCCTAGTTTTCCCCATTTGAGTTTACTGGCTTAACTGTTTTTAGGAAATTAGGCCCGTACCTGTAAAATGTGTGTAAATACACACTTGTATTCCATTAGATGTGGATTTGGTTGGTGGCCTGTCTCCTGGATGGCTGTTTTTGCTCTAAATTTTTTGGAATGATTGACAACAGAACTCTACTCTCTAGTGCAAAATATACAATGACAGGTGATTTATGTTTGATTGCTTTGAGTGCTCATAACATACTGTATAATGCAATCTGCAGATAAAGAAGCGTAAATGTATAACTAATATAAGTGTTTCTAATACTTTACCAGGCATGAGGCAGAATAGGACAGTGAACTCCCAGTCAGAAGGTATTGGATTAAATCGCCAACATGTCAATCCTACTGGTAACTGCCATAACCTTTCAATTCTACTTGCATGTATGGATGTAATAGGCTGCACAATAAATCTGGAGATTTCAAAAATATTTTTTGTTTCACTTTCATGTGTGGAAATGTGTATAAAATAATGTTGATGTTGATATTGATCACTGGCCCTGTCATGTGAATGCTATGGTACTTGTATATCTCACACAAGTCAAAGCAGAAAATGGCTACACGATATCCACTTAAAGTTGTTATCTAATTTCCATCCTCTACACAGCTTCCCTCAACATGCCAAGGCTCAAGAGGAGTTCTGAGATGCCATATGAGATGACTGAGATAAGTCCATTCCTCAAATGGGAGAAATGGTCTGGCTCTCTCTCCAAATATGCTGTGGGATATTACTTTGAGGAGACTAGACGTACTGACTACATCTGCACGGCCAACAGTGGTTGTAATTGGGGCATTGGTTATTACAATCCCTCTGTTTCCTCTTGCTGTCAAATTTCTTGTTCCGGGAAAGTGCACAAAAACTGTAATTTCTATGTTTTGGTCAATAATGATCATTTTGAGGACTTTGAATGGATATCATATACTGGCGAGTCTAGCATTGATAGCATGGCCATCAAAACTAATTCATTTATATTTGCAGGTAGACACAGGTTAGGTCTAGGAAGTATTTGTCCAAATGTATTATATTTACCTTTTGGAGAAAATATTGAAAAACAATTCAGTGATGGCTTTGAACTCCTAAAGGTGAAGAAAGTGTATGAGAAGAAAATCATTAACATGAGGTACGATGCAAATGAAATGAGACAAATAGTGGACCCCCCCTCAGCGTTAGCACAATATATGGTGTCAAACTCTAATAACAGAGATGCCACGATTACAGCTCAGATCAGGAAAAGCACACAGACACAGAGTACTTGGGATTTCAGCTTCTCTCTCTCTGCCTCCACATCATTTACAGTAAATATGCCAATTATTAGGGACGCTACATTTGGTCTCTCATGTGAGACAACTTTCGCCAATGGCAGTTCGGTCACTGACACCACTGAACATTCCTTCTCTGTCAGTGTTCTGGCCCCCCCAAACCACTCCTGCTCTGTGGAAATGACAGGAATGAATAGAAAGACTGACATCCCATTTAATGCTACATTCCTTACGCGCTATATTGATGGATCAGAACGGCGTAGATCGGTGACAGGCACTTACCATGGCGTGGATGTAATTAATGTTGAAACTAGCATCAAACGCTGCACGTCCATTCCTGACGGAATAGGTAGACGGGGTAGGTAGACCAGAATTTACCTGTGCAACATCATCTGGGATGAAAAGGGTTGCAAATATTAAAACTTCCCCAGGGACATGCCCCTCCCACGAAGATTAAAAATATATCAGTATTAAAATGTGGAATTGATTTACTGTCAATACTAGCGGGTAGTATAAGGGAAAAGTTCATCCTAGTAGTTATATGTACTGCTTCAGTAGTAGCCTTAATATAGACACTAATTGAGAGTGCATGTCTAAAAAAAGTGCATTAAAGTGCACTGGATCCATACAATGAAGTAAAAAAAAATACAAAAAAAAAAGCACAACAACAAATTAAATGGGAAACAGTCCACTTACCGACTGACATTATTTTTGTTCTGTACTACAGCTTCAAGCATCTGCAGTCTTACTTTTTTTAGCATCATTGATCTTGGCTCTTTAGTGAGAATACATTTGTTTACTAGGTAAATGTTTGTACCAAAATACTAATCTAATAAAATGTATCTGCTGGCACTCTGCATGGGGTACATTTCATGCTAAGTTTAAAAACTGGGGGGGAAATGATTTGAAAGCCTGAAATAAAATTTCATTTTCCTGAAATCAAATTTAAAAAAGGGTTAAAAAAAACACACAGTCAGGGGATTATGAGTTACAATCCTACAAATATATTGTGTAATTTAGGAACAGAGCTATGCAAATGTATTGTATAATATAGGACATAAACCATGATTTAAGCAACATTATACATCTCTATTTTAGTAAAGTAAAATGTTGACAATGCATAGGCCCTATATGGGACTGTCCAGTTTGCAACAATATTATAAAAACAATGTACTGAAATGGAACATTTTTTAATATTTAACATAGGTTAAATGTTGTCTTTATTGTTCAGTGTATTTTAACTGTTAACAATTTTAGACCAGAAAAATATAATTACACATAAATACGAATACACTCAGGAGTAGGTTAAGTACTTGTACAAAATAATATTTAGATTGCATAATAGTTAGTGGAGTTCAGCATGTTTACCACAGGCGTTACTATTGGCACAGCTGTTATCTATGCCAGTAGGAGTCAGAATACACTATTGTCAGACCGCTAACTCTAAATATATGTGTTAACCTCGCTCCAGACCTCAGCCGGGTAGCCATGTGGAACAGCTTGTGTTGTGATACAATGAAGGTGTTAGCCAGACATGGTGATGTTTTTTGCTGTTGTTTAATACTCTCTGAGGTACCAGACCTAGTCCCTACACGCACACATGCACTCTTTTCTCTGTGTTCATTATCAGTTAGTCAACAAGGGAGACCACAATGCCCTATTATGAACTGTTCACATATGGGCTGCAATTAAATGAGAACTCTAACAATATGATTTTATGTCTCAAATATCTAATTGTAACTAAATTAATAATCACCGGCACTATACTCCTGAATGTAGCCAAAGAATCTGGTGATACAGTTTGATAAGTGATTAGATCATCTTTTTTAACTTCTACATGAATTTGACCTAAAATGTCATAATAATAAACCCAATTAAATAACATTTACATTTTCATTAATTTATTGATCAAAATAATTGACCATTGGACTCTTCACTGTTAACCCATAAAATATACAGATTTTAATGTTATTTTATGTTAACACACTACAACATGGATCAGCATCCACATATTTTTCTGATCTCCTTACCATCCACTGCTCCTCAAGGGCCCTTAGGTCCTCCAACCACATGCTTCTCAACTATAACTTAAAGGAGGCATTTTCTGTTGCTGTCCCAAGATTGTGGAATAGGCTACCCTTGCATATTATGTGCTCTTCCAGAAGTCCTACAATAAAGTCTTACTTGGGTGGAGACGGACTCAAGTTCCTAAAATGCATTATCTTGAAATAACAAACAAAACTGACCCTATAGGTAGTTCTCAACCAATATTGTGCAAAATCATGTGCCAGACTTTAGCACGCCATGACATTCCAGTGGTGGTTTTTGCATGCGACAGATGATTATTCAGTTCTCTCAGGTGGCACCACACTTTTAAATCACATTTGAAAACATCTCTGTTCTCATCAGCATTCAAGTCTGTAAGTGGGTAGACAACTGTAAACTGTGATTTGTATTAGTACCTGTCATGTTAGCTTGTTTTTTTTTTGTTTCAATTCCTTTCTGTTCATTTACATTTCATTGTACAGCACTTTGGTTGATACTGTTTTTAAATGCTCTATAGACTACAGTTGATTTGAAACGTGTCAAAATAGTATTTGAACCTCTGATTATCATTTAAGGCAAGGAGGTAACCATATTGTTATAGCGTTGATCAATGTAATCACTACAATCAATTTAATTATGTAATGTAAAGTTAAGGTGGTCCTACCCCATACAAAATGGGATAAATGTGCCAGGTTTCAAAACTGGGGGGGAACGTGCTTTGAACATTTTAAATGGAAAACATTCTTTTTTAACACTCAGAGTTGGGGGATAAGGAGTTAGAATGTAACGTATGTATCCTACTATATATTTTTGGATTTAAGGAATATAACAATATAAGAAACCATGAAATATGCAACATTATGAAGATCTTTATTAAAACAAGTGAAATGTTGACATACATCAGCTGTCATTGTTAAGGTTGCAATATGAAAACTTGGCTGGATAGTCGGTTGGGTTTAGCTAATGGCACACAAAATGATGAGGACACCTTATATCAGAATTTGTCAAACATACAAAAACATTTTAACATAATATTTGTCCATAACATTTTGTTTGAAAACAATTGTTCAGACCACAATCTTCCAATTTAAAAATCAGAATTTTAAATTCATAGTTTCCGGCATGTACTGTTATGCCATCATCTTCAACCCATTCACCCTCAAAGTGTTAATAATTACACTGTCAAAAGGTGTGATGAGGTCAACTAACTAAATAAAATAAAAAATGCAATGTCTTGTCATTTATCAACCAAGTGCAGATAAAATGTGTAATTTAATTACAAAACAAAAAGACGGATTTAATAACTGTTAAACAATACATAAATTAATGGGCACATACTGTTGCACAAGCATGTTCTCATAATAAAGCATATATACCAACACTACTTAAATTAATGCATTCACATTATCATTATAATGTAGAGATCAACCAAGAATTAACCACTCATTGAGTACAGAATTTAATTCAGTTTCATTGTTCTATTTCAGAGTAAACTCTTCTAAAAAGAAAACATTAAATATTGGACCTTGGCCCGGGATATGTTAAAATAGAGCTACAGTACTATCTGTGTTATGTAGCTGCCAATGATTTGGACAGGATTTGGAGAGAAAAAGAAAAGAGTGTTTGTTTTTTTGGCTAACACATTTTCCTGTATACAGTACCTCTATTTGTTTATATGTAGACAGGCATGGGCTTCAATCAACCCAGAGGTAGTCAATATTGTAAAATAACATGAATTACAAAAACTTTGGTAGAAATTACATACTGTAAGCCTCTTAAGAAATATATAGATTTGATACATACAAAATCATCTCACATCATTTTCATACCTCTTAGTGAAAGATACATTCAGCCCATGTAGCTCATTACTGACATTGGAGTGTGTGATGATATAAACAAATAACAGTAACTCTCTTTGTATAGGTAGTACATTATTGAGAGCCAGATCCCATCTTAATACACTCTAGGGGATATAGTTTTGGCATTACACGTTCAGTCAAGCCTCAGGGTTAAGCTGCTGTCCAATCAGACTTCGGCCCGTCGAGAACTCCATGGCTGCTGGGTTCATATTGCTCAGGGCCACTTCATCCAACTGGAATACATGCAAAAGTTGTATGTAGCCGTAGTGAAAAGAGGCTATTGGTTTCAAATGGAATGCTAGAATGTGGGAGAAGCATTAATGCTTGCTCACATAGGGCTTGACAGGGACAAAGTATAGGGCATAGTAAAGCCATCTCATGCGTGTAGCTGCTATGGTTAAGGCCACCTTGTGCTATGCAGTTTACATGACATGAAAATGTTTGCCAGGTAGGGGATGAAAACAAGGATTTGATGTGAAACTACAAATTAAATAAAAATATGAAAACAACACACCGGTTGTTATATTTTCTAATAAAATTATTGGGTGCACAACACAGTAACACCAGCAATGTGCTGTTAAAGATGTAGGAGTAGTTGTTGAATGCTAGGAAACTGTCATGAGCTTTGAATTAATTATCATTCTGAATGGTTAAACTATAGCAGACCACTTTCCAGTGAGGTCCCACTAGCTAAACCCCGTTTAGAATTGCAGCAGGCCAAGTGCACGCCGCGTCCCGTGTGAACATCCCTTAAGCGTTAATCAGACTTAAAAGTTGTCAGTGTGTGTTTGTGCTCATGAGCCAATGGAGACAGACAGATAACCCCACCCATCCCACCGCCGCTGCCCTACGCTCAATGAAACACACCTGTTCTTTGATGTAGTTGCTGCCGCACGGTGCCATTCCTCTCAGCGTCAGCCCCACGATGAAGCACCAGATGGACAGCCCCATCTCCACGGCAGCCAGGACGGCACATGGGACCCACAGTGCCAGGGTAGTGTCCTGGCAGGCAGGAAGTGAAGTAGTGACTAAGATGGCCGCCTCCTTGACACGCTTGAACAACAAACACACGTGCTGCCCAGGGCTGCTCAATTATGGAAATCATAATCATGATTATTTTGGTCAATATTGAAATCACGATTATTGATTGTGGTTAATCATTGACTTTGGAAAGATGCTGCATTTACTACACCTAAAAAAAAACGGTGAAAGAAATTTACAGTGAAACTGTCAACTGTGAAATGTCCATTAATACCTTTCACGTTGATATTTCACTTTCATCCCACTAGGGGTGAAAGTGAGCGTGCGCCTGTCATGTAGAACTCAAGACAAAATAAGTTTACTTGTGCCAAATAATAATTTTCTCTTGGTTATATTGTTTCTGTAATTGTTAGGAGCTGAAATTGAAATCACAATTACATTTTGATTAATTGCACAGCCCTACTGCCGCTTACATTATGCTGGATCAAAGCTAAAGCTAAATTAAACACTTCTGGTCTCTTAAGTGGGCGTGTCACCAACAGCATTATGCTGTGGAGGCTGATGTAAGCAGCGCCCAGACAACTAAATCTGCCACGCATGGCCTGATACAAAGTAAATGTATCCCAAACCAGCTGGGTCGTTCTGGGGTGCAAAGGGTGAAAAGTCCCCCTCCCTTCCCCCACTAGAACATCTAATGTGGAATTGTCCGTTGAACCTTCTGTTTCTAATCTCTCTGGCTGGGCGTTCACTCCTGGGTCAAAGAGCGAGGAGAAAGAGAAAGCGCTATGCTAGTGCTTGCTTGGTGTCAATGTCTACACAGGAACATATTGGCGGAGGGAGCATAGACCACGCAAGTAACAAACTACAAAGCAATATGATACAGAGAGAGTATTGTGCAATCTCATTACAGGATTTACATTTAATTCATTTTTTATTTTAGATTAGATTTAATTTAAAAGCTCACATTTTCTTGCAGGGCATAATTAATAATAATAATAATAAAAATACCACCGTCCTAGGCCATGCAGTGTCTCATTGTTTCCAGGAACATAAATTCAACCCCAGTCCTTGCCCCCCCTTCCCCGAGGCCCACATTAGGACTGGACTCACATAGATTCTCGTTGTGTCAAACGGGCATTGGGCACTGCCCGGTGCCCGAGCGTTGATTGGCACTAGCGTGTCATTGCAGCCGTGCATTAGACCTCGTCCGTCGTGGGCAACGGTGAGGCCGATAGCCAACAACAGCCCGACACTGCACGCCGCTGACAGCAGAGCGTTAAAAAACGAGGAGATCAGCAGACCGATTTGCTAGAGAAACAGTGTGAGTGAGACAGACAAATCAATAGAATGTGTGGGGTGAAACAACACACATCATACTCACTGCCAGAAACTGTAAGTTATGTGTACAATGTCTCACCAATTTTAACATGGGAAGGTTCCTTGACATCAGAATGGCAATGATTCCGGTGGCAATGCTCTGCAAAATCAAATGACATTATGGTCAAATAGCCTTTTGTATCCATAACTTTAACTCATGAGGTTTAAAGCAGGCATGTTTAATGTATTGTCTGAGTGATGTAAACTTCTGAAGACACAAAACTATCAATCTATTTGGGAAGGTTTTATATGAAAAAGGTTTTATATTAATGAAGGTCACCAGAGAAAACGAGAAGTCTCTCTTTGGGGCTTGTTGAAATGTAGACACCAACTGTCTGTCCTTCATGTTAGATGTAGCTCCTTAGATGGCAATATAATGTCATTAAATAATATAGTTTTGACAGGGTAGGCTCCCCTTTCACATAACAGCTTCATTTCAGGATAGAGGAATAGATGTGTAAATACCAGGTCCATCTAACTAGTCGCTTACCAGTAGTCCAGAGGAAACTGAGATTATGTTGGCCATGGTGTACTCTGTGGTGATGTGGAGGTTGGGTTTAGAGATGTGTCGGAGGACGTTGCCATGGACAATAGCTCCTAAAATGAAGTTAACATGGCCAACCAGAATGAGCGTTAGGCCCTTCTTCATCAGCCTCCTTGGACCTGTGTCTTTATCTGGAAGATGGCGATAAAAAAAGGGCAAACCGCTTTTAAAGCAATGCCTGATTACAAAACTGAAATAACACAAACGACGATGTACCAAATACAGATATAGACAGAGAGCAAGAAGAGGTGTGGATATGGTGGGGTTGGGACTTTGTGGGGTTCGAATGCGTTCATGCTTTAGGAACTAAATAGGCCTATACTGTACACCCTTCCAACTTGATTTCATACCATGTAGCCTAAACTAAACATAGCATATACTAGATGAAATGTCAAATAAGATCCGTGAATTCGTGTAGGCCTACAATATTTATATATTAAAGAGTTATTGGCTACTAAATAAACGAAATACTAAATTTCTAAACGTATGCGCATCTACGGTAATCATAATAGTCTGCATGCATTAATAATGTTAGGCTAAACGAAACACCTGTTGGTCTACCTGTGGATCGAGAAACAACTGTAAATGTATAGGGGACTCATTCGATAAGCCTACTTACCGAAACCACACATCTTTTGCTGCAACAATTGTTTTCCTCGCTGTGAAAGTTATGATTATGATTATAAATATTAGCCTATGTTGCAGAAGAGTCACAACCAGAGGCCTACATGTTGCGACTACCATGCTATAGCTAACAGAAGAGCAGCAGAAGGCATCCTCTTTCAGTGGTCGTGATGTCACAAACGAAACTCACCTGTCGCCCACTATGACGTAGCGCCTTCTCTATGATAGACGTATTTTGTTATTATCAAACCCCCACCGATACTAAATTATAATATGTAGTTCATTGTATAATACTATTTGCAAAATGTTATATACATACGCAAAAATACTCATCATAATCCAAACATTACTCATGTTATTGCTGAAATGACACTTAATTATTAAATCACTTTGACTTGTAGTGTTTAAAAAAGGAATTTCTTTTTCTTTTCTATTATTTATATATTTTAATTACCCATATGTATATATGTGTTATATTACTTTGAAATCTCATGTTTATATGCAAACTTGTTTGTTAATTAAAAAAAGATATGGCATCCTACAGTAACTGGACAATTGCCTTTTAAACCAACAGATAGCCTAGTTGCAAAAACTGTAACCCCCTTGAATCAATACAAATGTACCAAGTGAATGAGACTAGTCAATTAGATTTGCCTAAGGTCGAGGGTCAATGATAAAGGCCTGTCTTGAACAACTGGTCAGTAACTCCAGGCTACCCTGTACTATATGTAGCTTTCCAGGTAGGGCTACAGTAGGAGCTTATGGTTTGCAGCTTTGTTTAACAGAAGTATGAGCAGCAGGATGTAGGGTTTCTTTGTTAAATACAAATATATTTAGTATTAATACATTTATTTTTAAGAAAGTCATACAAATGTACCAGAAAAGGCTACTAATCAGATCCATCTCACTCTCTCATACACATACTCACTAAGTGCACATATACAGTATAACAAAGTAAAAATAAAAAAAATAAAAATGTAATTTAATATTAAATATTGCCAAACAAAACAATTTTTACATTTAATAGCCATTGTTTCAATATAAGTCTGGGTAGCAAAAACAGAAGACGGTATATGTGAACCATAAAGAGCAAAGAATGAGAAATGTTCAGCGCAATTTGGATATCTAATGGTTAGGCCTACATTTATCAGATTTTAACACCATAAACAAACTAGGACATGTTTATTCATCTTTTTGGCTGTAGAATTACACCGTGCCCTTTAAATACCCTACAACTAAACATATAAACCTTTTTAAAGATATTGGCCCAGACTCTGCAAGGGTGATCAACCAACTGCCAAAAACAGACAGTCCTTCCTAAGTGTGTGACTAGCCTATAAGTCACCTATGGAGTAAATATTTCATTAGTTCAGTTACAATTTCATGCAGCATCAGGAAAATGACTGATCAAAAGTCATAACATGTATAATAAAATATATTTGGAGTAGGTGCATTTTTGTACAATTCCAAATTTTGCAGGGCAAAAAGAAATTCCTACATTTTCTGTGTTATATGTTTTAATTTCTACTGCATGCTGATGTAACTGAATGAACATGATCTCATAAGGAGTATGGTGAAATACATTTTCTATTAAGACTGAACCAAGAGGCTCAGCTATTGACAACTCCCTCAACCTTAAAGGCACAAACATGGTGTCCAGAATATAAACACAGGCTCAGTTTCCCAGAAAGAGAGTTTAAACCTAGTCCTAGACTAACAGACACATTCAATGAAGATCACCAATTACATTTTTTTCTTAGTCTAGGACAAGGCTTAATCCATGTCTGGGAAAACAGCTTCAAGAGCATACATAACCCTCTGTAAATGACTCATGGTTCCAATCCCAAAATGTAATAATGGACCAGTGGTTTAAAAATGTCTCTTTCATACTGGCATAAAATAATCCTAACAATTGTTTTGATGAGTCATATGGGCATGTTGTGGGACTAACAATCTTCACAATATGCGGCAAAAGTGATGGAGAAAATTAAAAAAAACTCCAGTTTCTGATGTCACAGACTGCCAAATATAATACATATTTTGATATACCTTTTTTTATCCAGGAGAAAATTTAGTTACACGAAAGGTTAATTAAAAACTAATTTGTTAACTTCCTGAAGGACATCGTTTCTTTTATGCTTAGAAATATCAGCAGATAATATTTGGATTAAAGTCCCATTGAAATAGAGTTTAACCAGTTAAATCATAGCCCATTTATAAACACATGGTCCATTATACACTTCAACAAAGTAACAACCAACACACTACAATATTTGTTTGGCTCAGAATCTCACCAACATGGTATATGTAACACCATATAGTAAACAACTAGTGTACGTAAAAAAACAAAAAAAATATTCTGAAGAGACAAAAACAGATTTATAAAATAAATACCAAACCCTCCCATACAAGTGTAAATATGGAAAAGGCTCTCCTCTTTCCACAGTATATGGCAACTCAGCTCAGCAGACACACCTGTTACTGTTTAACAGTTACAAAGGCAGATTAGCATGCACACGCACAACGAGCAGCATATATTGAGACGATGCATAACCACACAATGATGTGACCTAACTGATAGAGACATTTAAGGCATCTGAATTGTCCTCACCGTGAGCGAAAACAGTTGAAGGTAAACAAACAAATAACAATCATGCATAAAATGGTGTTAACACTGACTTCTATATCACAGTAATTATATCAAAGTTGCTAGACCGTAAAACGACTAATTGACCAATATGACGCAGATACACTGAAGCCCAATTCCAGGTATTATGCGTGTGCATATAAATAACGGCTGACTACTGAATTTCTCTGGAGTGGAATTTGAAACCCGTGCTTTCCAGTATTACAAGTAAAATAAACTGCAATTTTATGTAATTTGTATGTCACAACAGTCACAGCTTGTCATAGAAGAGGAGCAAAAATAAAGAATACATGAGGGTACCCAATGGCATTGTCTTAATATTCAACACTCCTCTGTGAATGATCTCATCCCTCCATCCATGGGACGGAGCGCAAGACTAACGGTAATATATGACAACACAAGGCAGCCTGTAATAAAGCTACTAGCAGATGTTTCTGAAGTGAAAACAGACCTGGCAATGCTGGCACTGAATCGGTCACCAAAGGTTTAGGAGGGTGAAAAAACCCAGGGACATTTGTTAATAGTTAATAATCATAAGAAGAGAGTCTTTATGAGGAGACAGCAACAGGATTAGAGTCATTCCTACTGAAGAACTTTGTGAAGGCATCTTCTAGTACAGAGGCTATTATGCTAAGGTCCACCTATGGAAAAGGAAACATGGAAAATAACATGCATTTTGAATATGAGACAAATTTGTGAATGTGGTTCTTGCATATAATTTGGTAAAGCCACAAAAATGCCATAATCAACATAATGTCTGCTAACCATAGTAGACCATGGCCATACGCATAAGGTCAGCCGTCGACGTAACACGCACACTCACCTCACTGATGAAGCCCAGTTGGACCAACTCTCCAGCAAGTTCTTGAACATTCTCATCTGAAACACAAAATGGCAGTTTGTTATAACAATGTACACGCATGGACCAGTAACAACTGAAAAGTAATAGTACACATTTGACATACATAAACATGACATATAAAAACAGAACATAAAATCATTAAAAATAAAGAATAAAAATAATATGTTTGTGTCTTACTAGGTAACAAGTCACAGCTTAGGTGTCTGTTCAACTTGTCTTCAAGTTTCAGAAATAAGGTCAGCTGTCAGACAGAAGAGTGATTGGTTAACCAATGAAAAAACTGAAAACACAACAGACATGAAAGTCCATGTGGACATTGAGGAGACTCACGTGATATTTTGCACCCTCCTCAACAGGCTCAATGTTACACTGCATATTAACAACCTAGAGTAAACACATGAGAAACTTCTTACAAATGCACATATAAGTTTAAGAAGCATTATGCATGTACACTCACCTAAAGGATTATTAGGAACACCATACTAATACTGTGTTTGACCCCCTTTCGCCTTCAGAACTGCCTT